>JACGCM010002519.1:0-18507 GCA_014058105.1 Kingdonia uniflora | reverse complement strand
CTCTCTCTCTCTCTCTCTCTCTCTCTCTCTCTACCTCTACCTTTCTCTCTTCCCCTCATCCCCCCCTCTATCTCTATCTCTATCTCTCTTTACAATGGTTGTTTCTTCATCTCTCTCTCTCTCTTTCTCTCTATGTGGGTATGTTTGAACCATGTCCCCTATATATTTAGTATTTGGTATGTGATTTGCACGTTTTAATTTTATTTTTGCCTTAAACCCCATTTTAATTGTGTGTTACATTAATATATGATGAATTATAGAGGAAAATGTGGTTATTTAATAGACTAATTCTGGGATA
This sequence comes from Kingdonia uniflora, assembly GCA_014058105.1. Lineage (NCBI taxonomy): Eukaryota > Viridiplantae > Streptophyta > Magnoliopsida > Ranunculales > Circaeasteraceae > Kingdonia > Kingdonia uniflora. Next base: position 18,209 of record JACGCM010002519.1, on the reverse strand, counting down.
CGGACTTAGCTTTTACACCAAATGTATTTAGAGCGTTTAAGAATAACATAATAAACAACAAAACTGTTTAGCATGGAAAACCTTTGAATAGGTTAAAAAACTATGACCTCTCCTGAGTTTTCGAGAAAGTGTTGATCTTATTGAGATTGCTAGTGTACTACAATAAACAATTTGAGAATATAGAATGATAAAGTAGGAACTTTTCTATGGTGATCATTTTGTCCCTCATATACAGTTCTCCAGGTCTTCTTATAGGTTCTCTATATGACCGTTTGATGAACATAAAGTTCCTTAATGATGAACGTTACAAGTGAGTGTGAGATATTCTTTGACCAGGTTGTGTAACGTTCTGACCTTTGCTGCTGTACAACGGCTCTATTGCTGACTATGTGCTTCGCGCAGGTCGAACTGCAGGTAAAGAGATCAAAGTGATGTCTCAAACTGGGAAAATTTTGGTTACGTCTTTAGTAGTGTTTCCTGTATGCTGATGAGATCGAGGGTGAGGTTTGAGTCTGAGATATGAAATAAGCTATTACAAGACGGCTCTCAACCATAACATGAGTGTTGCTGGGGATGAGTGGTATTGGTTGAGAAAATCGTTCTGTACATGTTGTGATTGTGTCACGTGCTCTGTTGTTAAGGTCAAAAGTTCATCTGTAGTTCAAAGATGAAGCATGAGCTTGCGATATAAATAAGCCACTACAATCGCCCCCTCTCAGCTAATAGTCCAAGAATGATTATAGGCGAGTGGTGTTGGTTGAGAAGTGTCATTAAATACTATAGTTATGTCAGAGGTTCATTTCCAATGTCAATTCATGAATCTATGTTAGTGTCTATTGGGTTTCCTAGAACCAATGACTGTAGTCAAATGTTGTTGCATGGGGAATCCATTTGGCGTTGGGAATTTGTAAAGTGTGCTGTAATGACTGGATTTTTTTGGTTATTATGATGATTATGGTGATTTGGAGTTTGGTGTTCCACCAGTTCTATGGTTTCTGCTGTTGTTGGGCAGAGGAGGTGGAGTTATGATTTAGGAGCCGTGGTTGGTCTCTAATAGGGTTGTGTTTGTTGCTTCGGGTTGTTCCTATCTTCTGAGGATCTTGGTGTTTGGTGTGGCTCAAGAGGATCTCAGAGTAACTTTTGGAGTTTTTCCAATTCCCGTTCGAACAAGGTTACATAGGAGTTGAATTAAGCTCCAACAGTAGAACGCGGGTATGCAAAATCTAACACATATATACAAGTTTTCTGCAGCTACTAGCTCTATAGGATATGAAAATCATCCTAGAAGATTACAATTTTTAAATGATTGGTAATCCACAATGATATCATCGATGAGTGATGAAGTACCTCGGTCATTATGGAATCAACTAAATAATATGAAGATCAATGGTGGAGAACCAATAGAAGCCAAATATTCATAGAAAATGTACCATATGAGTCATAAATCATGATGATTTCATCATTTTGCATGGTGAGGTTACGTATCTTTATCAATCTTGATTTCTCAAGGCATATCATGCAAGTAGACCCTTTGGGTAATTCTAAACTATATGGCAAGTTAACCTATAGGGGTTTAATAGGTAATCAATTTAATATACATTCTCAAACATATTTTAATACAAGCAAGTGCAATGTAAAAGTGCAAAAACATAAATGACACACAAATTATATACTGAAGGAAACCCACGAATGGGTGAAAACCTCCAGTGGCTAATTCACTATAATCAAAACCAAATGTTATAAAAGACCTGACGCACAACGTAATCCGCTAACTTGTTCGTTTTCACAAGCTTTATCCGCAGCAATCTACGTCTTCTCCAACTTCTTCAATTATGTTGCATCTTAGACCAATAACTGGAGTCCACCAGCACAGCCTCGGAATCCACCGACGCATACTCAAAATCCCGAGCAAAAAGTAATAAAATTGAAGTTTTATTTAATTTAATGATTTGGGAAATCACCAAGCTTGATTGTAAACTTAGAATAAGTTTTATAATCTCTCTCTCAAAGGCAATCCAATAAGCTCTTGATGAATAATAAAAATTAGGTTTATCAATATTTAATGGATTGATCTTATGTTTTTAGAATCTTATTTATTAAGCAAAAACCCTAGAAAAATAAGAGAGGTCATGATCTATAATTTTTGTTTTTAATAAATTCCCAATTTTTTGACATCATCAAAAAGGTTCGAATCTCAAAAGAGGTTTAAAATAAAATAAAAGATTAAACCCGAAAAAATTTACTAGGAATTTTTTTTCTCTATGAATAAAATAAAACTTATCTGCACCTTTCTACGTGGATTATTTATGTGTGAAGATCATCAAAATGCATTTCGCCTCTTAAGGACGACTTCAACACTGCGCTTCGTCGACGCTATTTGGGTCAATCATCAAATCTAAGTTTTTGTCAACAAATGAAAACCCAGAGAATAAATAGTAGAATCTCAATTTTCCACTTTGTTATTCACTGACAAAGACTCTTGAAAAAAATTACATAAAAATGAGAAAGACCCAACCTGATTTATAACATAACTGGGAAGGGTTTTACAACTCAACAAACCTAGCAAAAATATTGACCCAAACTCGGAAACCATTCTCCCCCTTTTTGTAACAAAAAGCAAAGGGAATGAGTAACCCAAAACCTTCAAACCTTGTCTCAACCAAGAACTACAACAAGTGATCGTGTCATAAGTACATAAAGCCAAATTGTAGGAGGCGGTCACTTACTTGCATAACTCTCCCATTTAGGAGATGTTCTCCCCCTACCTTTATTGCCTCATGAATCAAACCACTCCTTCAAACGCTTCAACAATTGCAAAACAAAAATTGCATACCCAATCAAGTGCAGTTGAGGAATTACCAGTTTGATAACAAAAAAGATGACAAGAATATCACAAAAAATTTGATAACACGATTAGAATCAACTAAGAAATTTAAAGAAGTAAGCATGCAACGCACATGAAATATAGTTCAAATTAACAGTCAGAAGTAGTGTCAAGATGCCTCTTTGAATCAAAATCTAATACCATGAACATGCCATAATCCAATGTCAGTACTCACAATATACTCCTCAAATTAACAAATTCAAAAAAGTAAATAAATTTTTTCTATAACAATAAGTAAAGCATTACAAGGGAAGAATATGGTCAGATCATAAAGAAAACTTAAAGTGCATACATATCAATCCTTAGGAGATACCACCAACTCCATATAGCTGCCAGAAACCAATTCAATCACCAAGATCACACAAAATCCTCGGATAATTCCACAATCTCCAGAAGGAACCATCATTCATTTGTAAAGAACTCCACCACCAAAAATCGCATTCATACCAATCATTAGCAATACTCTAGGTCGTTTTAGGTGTTTTTTTGACCAAGTCGTTCGAACAAGATTTGGAAACGTTCGAATGACTTAAGGTCTATTCAAACAGACTTTTAAGTCTATTCGAATAAATAGGCGTCTGAGTTGTTTTATTCGAATACACTAATGTTTGTCCGAATATGCCCTTTTTCAGTTCGAACAGAGACTTGTTCTATTCGAAAAGAGGGGCGATTCACCTTATTGGTTAGGCGTTTAAGGGCATATTTGACTTATCTTATAATTAGGAGCTTGTAACCGTTATAGAGGGGTAAGGCTAGGCAAAATTAGAGGATGCTAGATCAATCAAAGTTCTGAGAGAGGGACTTAGGGCTTGAGAGAAACTTGATTGTAATCGATATATTTGAACAATTAAAACTCTAAAAGGGGATTTTCCCAACCAATTTGTGTGTTCTTCATACTCTTATGCAAATTTGGGTTTCTTAATTTTGTATTATGGATTAAGTGGTATCTGTTTTCCAGTTACGATTCTCGGGGGTGATTATGGTTTATGGTCTCTATACGAGACTGTCTCAAGTAAACGAAAGAGAAGCTAGTGAGTCAGTTGGCAATTCACCAAAAACCTAATTTGAAAAAGAAGGCCAATTTGAAGATGGGCAATTCTTAAGGTTGACTCTCGACTTTGGAAAAGAAAGTTTCGGACCTAACTACTATTCTAGGGGGGCTGGTAGAACAATTACGTCTCATGAACCTCGCGAAAGCTTTTTCTTCAGTAAAATGGCGAGGTCGCTCGAAGAAGAAAGAGGTTGCGGAGGAGGATAAAGACGAGGGTACTGAGGAGATAGATAGCGATTATAGTTATGACGAATCCTTCAAGGAGCGATCGGGTATTGGTAACTCAATAAATCTCTTTTGCGTAATCTTCGCATCAATTTTATAATGTAAATTCTGGTATTCAACGATTAATTCGTTGCTGGGAAATTGGATAACTTTTTAGATAGGTTAGAGACCTATTTTTCTGTTTATAAATACTTCAATTCACAAAAAATTTGTTTCTCATCATTGAAATTCGTAAGTCATTTACTCACGTGGTAGAAATCCTATCAGAAGCATCAAAAAGTAGGAAGTTTAAGTTGGAACGAATTCAAGGTTTTAATGTGAAAGAAATTTTATCCGATTGGGTATGAGCAAGAGAGACGGTTCACATGGCATAATTTTTGCCGAAAGTTTGAGTAATCCGTACAGGAGTACACTACTGGATTTCATAACCAGGCGTTAGAATTGGACATTGATGTGGATGAGTATAAAGGTGTTCATAAAGTAAATGGGGAGTTTGTCGGAGTTCATTAGAAGAGAGTTGAAGCTCTTTACTATGGCCAATATCGTGAAGGGAATTGCTATTGAAAGTAAGTACTTGATGAGTTACAGAGAAGGCGATAAGAGCAAGTCGAGGTACAAATCAAGTTGGGAAAATAAGCATAAGAGATAGTCCAAAGGAGAGGGGTCTTCGTCCATGGAGAATTATTGTAATCATTATTAGGAAAGTGGGCATATTTCAGATAAATGTTGGAAACTTCACCTGGAGCTTAGGCCGAAGAAGGGGAAGAGCAAGAAAGAAAGGTATGCACTAGCCGCAATGGTTGTTGACCTCCCAAATTTAGATAAACCGAGTCCTAAGCTTACACTTATGTTTTAGCAGTCTTTCGTAACCATGGAGGAGAGTCGTGAAAAACTTTTTCATGTCAGCATTAAGATGAACCAGAGCTTAGTCGAGGCCATTGTTGATCCGGGTAGTCGAAAAAGTTTTATTTCTGAGGCAATGGTGAAGAAGATGGGTATGTTTAGTATAGCTTATCCTAAAGCGTATGGTTTGGGGTGGATTTAGAAAGATGTAGATTTGATAATCACGAAGCAGTGGACATTCAAGCTTGTGATCATTGAATGGTTTATTGACGAGGTGACGCTTGAGGTGGTTCCTTTAGATGTGTTTCAGGTCATCTTGGGTAGCCCTTATCATTGGGACCGAGATGCGATTCATTACCGTAGAGGTCGCAAGTATCATCTTGTGAAGGAGGGAAAAGTTCCATATTAATGCTTATAAGGAGCATGTCACCACAAATAATTTAGTAACAGCGACTCAGTTGAAAAGGTTGGTTAATGCGAGCGATAAATTTGTGTTATTGGTACGACCAGTTAAAGAGGGTACGTCGGCTAGCGTGTTGTCTATAATGACAGCATCTTATAAGCAACAAACCAACATGAGGAAGTTGCTCGAGGAGGCTGTGGTATATTCTGATCATAGACCGTTCTAGTTTTTAGCTTCACGATCCAAGCTATAGCAAGCTCGCCAGATGAAAGTGATGTCGTATCTTCTACAATTCCCTTTGATTATTTAGTATAAGATGGGAGTGGACAAAAAAATGGTTGATAGGTTATCTCGACGCCCATTACCAACTACTTCCACTATGTTGGTAGCCATGCAGATACAACCTATTATTCTATCAAAGTATGTTGCAAGATACGATGATCCCAAGGGGCATAGTGTGGTCTGCCTAAAGTTGTTGCAAGGTAAGACACGTGTAAATTAATTGCATGATGGTCTATTCTCCAGGGGTACTCTTCTATGTGCTCCTAAGGGGGACGACCATTTGCATTGGATTAGAGAGGCTCATTTTTCTTGGGTTGCCCATAATTTTGGGGTTAAGCAGACTCATTTAGATTTGAAGTTGTTTGAGCCGTCTATTTTAGATGAAGACTCTATAATTGATATTTGCCTACTGTCAGTAGATGACTTATGGATGGAAAGAGACGATCCATTGTAGGAGGATGGTTTCTAGAGAGGATGGTTCATGCTACAACATGGGGTAGTATTGAGTCGTTCCGAGTGGGGAAAAAGGGTCAACTACCTAGAAAGTCGAAGTAGTGGTACAACAGAGAAATGGGCACAACCACTTTCCCACATCTTCAGTTCTAGTTTAAGCAGGAGCTCAAGGCCCCTAAAGGGGAGAGCCATGATCCAGGAGGATCTTGGTCGTTTTAGGTCTTTTTTTATAAGTCGTTTGAACGATATTTGGAGTCGTTCGAACGACTTAAGCTCTATTCGAACAGACTTTTAAGTCTATTTGAATAAATAGGCATCTGAGTTGTTTTATTCGAATACATTAATGTCTGTCCGAATATTATTTTTTTGTTCGAACAAAGACTTTTTCTGCTCGAATAGAGGTGTGATTCAGCCTATTATTTAGGAGTTTCAAGGCATATTTATCCTATTTTGTAACTAATAACTTGTAACCCTTATAAAGGGGCAAGGCTAGGCAAGTTTTCATGATGTTAGATTAATCAAAGTTTTGAGAGAGAGACTTAGGGCTTAAGAGAAATTTAATTGTAATCAATTTATTTGAGCAATTGAAACTATAAAAAAGTATTTTCCCAACCAATTGGTGCGTTCTTCGTACTTTTCTACTAATTAGGGTTTCTCAATTTGTATTGTGGATTAACAATTCATAGAACCCCAAACACAAATGTTAAAGTAAACCAAAGTGCAACCTTTAATCAATTCATACTACCGCATACCCAAAAAGAATATGAGACGACCAAGATAAAGCAGTTTAAATCAAAATACCTTTAATTATAAGAACACCAAATAGAACCTTAAATTAAATCAATCGAGGATGATGCCCGAAAACAAACCCCAAATCAATGTGGTTCGCACAAGTAAATTCAGGAATCTGCTGATAATCAAAGTATTACACTTCAAATTTGGGAGAAAATCACACCACAAACACAAACCAAACTTCACAAAAAACTTAACCCAAATTCTAAATTTAATCACATGACACCCCCGCCACAAAAATCACAGAGCATAAAGTGCAAGAGAGAGAAAGCATAATCGCTTACCTAATATCAAAACTTGAAGCGCCTTAGCGTGAACTGGACATTATTTCCATTGATCCCATAACGAATCCTAATCGCAGTGGAAAGAGCAAAATTTTTCTATTCTTTTAATTTACTAACTTGTTTACCGCATAACGGTGGGACCGACTACGTAAAATTCTTATTGTCATCTTCGTTTATATTTGTGTTTTTGAATGTAAAGTGCTCGTAGATTTAATCATCATGATTCGAACAATATTGTAGACTTTGACCGCTTAAAAGCCACATCATCGAATAAAAGAGTTTTGTTCTTATTTTGAAGTTAAAAGAATTTTTTAGATGGCAAAGCTCAATTGAGTTTAGTGAGTTTAAGAGATATTTTTTTATTGTATAGAGCTAATGAAGTGTCACGCCCCAAATTCCAATACTTAGACCATATCTAAAACAATGACATCCAGGGCGTGTAGGTCGGGGAATCCATAGATTCGCCCTCACAAAATAACCTTGCTAATAGGAAATAGCTCAGTCATTCACTATAGTAATATCATCAGAGTAAAAAGAATGATGCGGAAGCAATAGATATATATATATATATATATCAAACTGAAATATCATTACAATATCTCGATAATGTACAGCATCAAAAGCTAAGATCATACAAGAAATACTACAACAAGAACGGATCTGCAACTGCAAAACTGGATCCAACATAGCTGAAACCCTCAACAAAACTAGCAACTACTCACCCCCTGAAAGGGGGAAAAAATACGTGAGTGAGCAAAACCATGGCTCACTAATGCCCAACAAAGCAAAATAACCTACTAATAAAACGGTGCAGACGAAGAGGAAGAGGTGAATGAGATATAAGATGTTAAAACCACAGTAATATATAAGTGAACAGTAGAGCTAGGATATAGAACAACAACAACAACACGCCTCCACCAAGCCAACCACCGGCTTCCAAAACCCCAACACAACCTCCTCCGCCCAATAACCATCGAAACCACCGAAACACAAAAAATGAATATAGAAGAACTCATGGCCCTGATAAATGCAATAAGAAGCAAATGTATGATGAATGGTAATATGATGGATAATAAAATATAAAAAAAAAAAAAAATCCGGGTCACTACCGTCTACCCTCCTAAAAAGAAATTTCGTCCTCAAAGTTCTACATACCTCAATCAGAGAACAAGTGTGGATAACGATCCCTCACCTCCGCCTCTAACTCCCAAGAAGCCTCGCTAAGTTCATGGTGACTCCATTGAACCTTTACAAAAGGAATAACCTTACTACGCAGAACCTTATCCTCTCGGTCCAAAATACACACCGGATGTTCCACATACGAGGCATCTTCCTGAACCTCTAAGGGTGCCCAATCAATGACATGAGTAGGATCCCACTCATACTTCCTCATCATAGAAACATAAAACACATTCTGAACTCTATCCAGTTATGGTGGCAATGCCAAACGGTAAGCCAACTCTCCAACTCTGGCAAGAATCTCAAAAGGTCCAATGAATCTCGGAGCCAACTATCCTTTCTTACTGAAATGCATCACGCCCTTTATCGGAGAAACCTTCAGTAAAATGTGATCACCAATCTCAAACTCTAACAGTCTCATGCGAATGTCAGCATAACTCTTTTGTCGACTCTATGTTGTACGTAACCGATCCCTAATAGTAGAAATAGCTTAGTAAACTTTGACAAACTCTATTTACCAACCCAGTAAACTATGCTCACCAACCTTTACCAAACTCAGTGGCGATCTGCACGGTCTACCATACAAAGCCTCATAAGGTGCCATACCAATGCTCGACTGGAAACTGTTATTAAATGCAAACTCCGCCCCCGGTAAATGCTCATCCCAACTGCCCTTGAAGTTCAACCCACAAAAGCCCGAAGCATGTCTTCAAGAATCTGGTTAACTCTCTATATCTGACCATCGGTCTGGGGGTGAAATACCGTGCAAAAATCCAATCAAGTGTCCATAGCTCGCTGAAAACCTTTTCCAAATTTGCCGGTAAACCTGGCATCTCAATATGATACTATAGACATAGGTACTCCATGCAATCGCACTATCTCTTTTACGTACAACCTGCTCAGCCCCTCTAGGGTCAAAGTCTTGCGAACCGAAATAAAATAAGCAGACTTGGTCAATCGGTCAACAATTACCCAAATCGAATCATGATTTCTCTTCGTCCACGGTAATCCCAAAATGAAATCCATAGTCACATATTTCCACTTCCACTCTGGAATCTGTAAAGGTTTAAGTTGCCCCGCTAGTTTCTGGTGCTCGGATTTTACCTGCTGACATGTAAGACACTTGGAAACGAACTCAGCTATCCCTTACTTCATGTTGGCCCACCAATAATGCCTCTTTAAGTCCTGGTACATATTTGTACTGCCTAAATAAATAGTATACCTAGAGTCGTGAGCCTCGCTCTAAATATCATGCTTTAATACCTCTAAATTTGGCATACATAATCTTCCCCTGCATCTGATACTACTATCTGAACTAACTGTCTAATCAGGTCTGCTATCATCTGAAGCCCAAGACTGTAACTTTGCATCCTGCTGCTGAGCTTCCATAATCCATGAAATCAAAGACGGTTGAACTCTCAAATTAGCAATGAAACCACCGGTACCCTGTGAAAATAAACTTACCCCTGATTCTGTTATATCGCGAAGCAACAACCATTCACGAATCATGAGACGAGCAAGAAATCTCCTAGGCAAGCGGCTCAAAGCGTCAGCCACCACATTTGCCTTCCTTGGGTGATGTTGCAAGTCAACATAATAATATTTCAAGAATTCCATCCATCTGCGCTACCTCATATTCAACTCCTTCTGAGAGAAAAAGTATCTCAAACTCTTATGATCCGAAAAGAGCTCAAACCTCTCCCCGTAAAGATAATGTCGCCAAATCTTTAAAGCAAATACCACGGCTTCCAACTCAAGTTCATGAGTAGGATAGTTCCTCTCGTGCACCTTAAGTTATCTAGAGGCATAAGCAACAACATTTCCTTCCTGCATCAACACACAACCAAGTCCGCTGAGTGACGCATCGCTGTAAACCATATATTTCTGCCCGCTGGAAGGAACAATAAGAACTGGAGCTGTAGTTAACCTCTTCTTCAACTCTGCGAATGCCAAATCGCACCTGTCATCCCAAACAAATCTAATATCCTTTTGAGCCAAAACAAGTCAACGGAGCTGCAATCCGAGAAAATCCCACTATGAATCTACGATAATACCCACCAAAACCTAGAAAACTGCGTATCTCTGCAAAATTAGTCGGCTGAACCCAATCTGTAACGGCCTCAACCTTAGAAGGATCCACTGCAATGCCATCCTTAGATACAGCGTGCCCAAGAAATTTCACCTCTTTCATCCAAAAATCATACTTCTCGAACTTAACAAACAACTCGTTCTCCCGCAAGTTCTGTAATGCAATTCTAAAGTATTCCTCATGCTCGGCCTCGGTCTTCGAATAAATGAGAATGTCATCTATGAACACAATAACAAACCGGTCTAGATAAGGATGATAGACTCTATTCATCAAATCCATAAAATATGCAGGGACATTCGTCAATCCAAACGACATAACCTGAAATTCGTAGTGCCCATAACGTGTCCTAAACGCCATCTTAGAAATAACCTTTTTTATTCTTAGCTGATGGTAACCCAATCTGCGATTAATCTTTAAAAAGAATTGTACTCCCCAAGGCTAGTAAAACAAGTCCTCGATCCTAGGTAGGGGATACTTATTCTTGATTGTGACTTTGTTCAACTTGCGGTAGTCGATACAAAGACGCATAGACCCATCCTTCTTCTTAGCAAATAATACTGGAGCGCTCCACGGTAAAGTACTCGGCCGGATAAACTTCAGATCCATCAACTCAAATATCTGGTCATATAATTCCATCAGCTCAACTGGTGCCATACGATAAGGAGCCTTAGAAATCGGAGTTGTACCTGGTAAAAGATCTATACTAAAATCAATCTCTCTCGCCGGTGGCAAACTGGGTATTATCTGGAAAACATCTGAAAAGTTACACACGACTAGAATAGAACTAACATCGACACTGGAGGATTCTAACTCTAAGAATACCAACAAGTCGTCTCCTGACCGCGCAGGTTCCGAACTAGAAAATGCGAATCGCTTCTCCCCAGGGATATTGAAAGTAGTCGACCGTTCAAAATAGTCTAAATTAACTCGATGCGTCGACAACCAATCTATACCCAGGATAATGTCAAACTTTTGCATCGGTAGTACTAACAAGTTTGCTGAAAGGACGTGACCACAAACAATTATCGGGCAATCCCTACAAATATGAGAAATTGACACCGAAGTATCTAGCGACGTTCCCACAGAAATCTCATCTAACAATAAGGAAGACTCAAATCCAATAGAACAAAGAAAAATCTATGAAATGAATGAATGCGATACACCAGGATCAAAAATAACTCTAGCAGACGAATAAGAAATATGAATCGTACCTTCCGCCACAGGTGGAGCGACGTGTGTACCTCATCTCCCAACTGCGTACATCTTGCCCTGCCCATGGCCCTGACCCTGGCCCTACTGCTAACTCAAATGCTGTTGTCTTTGTCCACCCAGAGGATAAGAAAAAATCTGCCAACTCTGTGGACCCTGAAAATGTCTCTGCTGAAACAGTTGAATCTACTGTGTTCGCGGCTGGTGACCAATGGGACCCTGAAATTGTTGTAATGGATGAGGTCCTTTGTCTAGCTTAGGACAAAACTTCTTAGAGTGCCCTTTCTCCCTGCAGTTCCAACATGTACCAAAAGCAAGTTTTCCTCCCCTAACTCTAGCAGGAGCACAATCAGTAATACCAAACTTCTGTCTCTTGAAACCCAAGTTCCCATACAGAGTCTGAACTGTTTTGCCCTTATCGAGTCTCTGATCCTATTTCACTTGATTCTTTAAGTCCTTGGACTTGTGATCCTCCACATCGTTCTGCTCTAATGCCAAAGCTTTAGACAAAACCTCTCCATGCAAACTAGCCCCCGAAGCAATCAAAAGCCTCCTAAAGTATGGACAAAGACCCTTCAAAAATTTCATCCTGCGCTGTTCCTCATCCTGAACAATACATAACATTCCGAGAGAGTTTTTGAATCGCTGATCATACATAAATATACTCATATCTCCCTGCTCAAGTATGTAGAACTCTGAGATAGATGCATCCCTGTAACTCTGAGGAAAATACTGCTTGAAGAATCGATCTTGAAAAGATGCCCAAAGCACTGGAGTCTCTACAATAGTCATCTTGGCTGTATCCCACTAGTGATCTGCCTCACCCTGTAAAAGATAAGTCGTAAGCGTCACCCGCTGATCATCCTGACATTTTATCGCGTTTAGAGTCTTCTCAATAGACTTGAACTATGTCTCTACCTCGGATGGAACCGTCGTGCTAGAAAAAATTGAATGTTTATGCTTCTGAAGCTGTTCAAGATAATTGTACTCTCTGACCACTGGGTTTCTGGCCTGCTGGAAATAAGCGGTGAAACTCTTCATAAACTGCTTCATCTCTGCTAAAACACCGGGATCAACTAGAATATGTAAAATACCAGGCTGCTCTGGAACTACTAAAGTTGGAGGAATATCCTGATCAATAGGAACAGATCCCAAGCTCTTCTGACTGAGCGCCGGCTCATCTGTAAGTGCACCTCTACGAGTGCCTCCACGACCACGACCTACCATGCGACCTCTGCCTCTGCTACCTCAAGCCATATATACAAACAAAAGACACACCTCTAGAAAAGAGAAAATTTGATAAAATACATAAAACCGAAAAGAATCAACCTAACTCCGTCTAGAAAAATAACTCGTCATATGATTTGCAAGAACAGAGATAGGAATTAACCTACAGCTCTGATACCAAGTTTTTCATGACCCAAATTCAAATACTTAGAGCATATCTAAAACAATGTCATCCAGGGCATGCAGGTCGGGGAATCTAAATATTCACCCCCACAAATAACCTTGCTAATAAAAAATAGCTCAGTCATTCACTATAGCAATATCATCAGAGTAAAAAGAATGAAGCGGAAGCAATTGATATATATATATATATATATATATATATATATATATATATATATATATATTTTATTTTTATTTTTTTTATGTGTACTATTGTAGGAGGGGAGAGATATGTATTTATTTTGCCTAGAATGCCCGTTGTTTTTCCAACTTATTTTTATGTATACAATTAACACAAACTAAAAATAAAGAAAAAAACTCAAGGGTATTTTAGAGATCCCAAAAAACATTAGACGAACTATCATAAAACTGTTTTGTAACCACCAAGATCATTTTTGTGTAGTTGCTTGTAAGTGACCTCCCAATCGGTCGGTCATATAAAGAGGCTAAGTTAAGAAGAGAAGGATCTTCTATTTTTTCGGGTATTGAAATAGGAACTGCAACAGGGAAAAACTCTATAATCTTGGGTGCTTCCCCCAAACAAGATTTTAAGCATCCAAAATTGAAAAAGTAGAAAACCTAAACTCTCTGTAATTTAGGGCGTAAAGTCCCCAAATTTGGTCGCCCAAAACAAACAAAACTCCTTAAAAATTTCAAACAACCACTCCAAACATAATAACCTATTTTCTCCACATACAAAAAATCAACAAAAAATAAATAAAAAGAACTTCATAAAATCATCAAGTAGAGAGGAACAAAAAGCACATAATATCTAAGTAATTATATGTACTCAATGTATGATGGATACATATGTAATTCATGAAACAAAGATCAAAATCATGGAGTAAAGCAAACACACATAAGATGGAAATGTACTAGTGTGAGGAATGAGATAGGCATCATATCTCTTTCTTGTATACTATCGAAGTGTTATTGTACATTACCAAGTCTTGCATAGTCAATTCAATCAATAAGAATAAAGGCAATGGGTGAGATGGATATGAAAAACATTGATCTATACTCCTGGAATAATGAATAGTGAGTAAAAAAATGAAAGTAGGACTCTATGTTCAGAAAGTGAACCGTATACGGAGTGAATGTGAGTAAACACAATGGGGATACTCTATTTTTAGTAAAGTCTTTCACACCAAGTAGGTAGCCCTTTCCACGTGTGGCTTTCACACTACTTGTACAACGCTACCACAACTTTTTCTTACTTTTTATCCTTGACGTACAAGTCGTTTTTTTTTCGTTTTCTTTTCTCTTTTTTTTCTCCATGTCTTTCAATAACACTTTTCGACCTATATCTCCCAGGAAATATTGTATTTTTATTTAAATTTGGTTGGATGGAAGGCTTTATTCCATTACCGAAGACTCTACCAAAATTGAGAGTTTTCTCCCCCTCACGAGATACCCCATATTCATTATTACCAATACTATAGACCAACGGTGAAAGATGAAATGATATCCAATAGACTTTGACTGTACTAAAAAGAATTAGGGTATACAACTTGGGACTTATAACAACTTGATCTCCAAATACCATAGAAGATAAAGAAATGATGTCTATATCATCAAGCACAGTATTAGAAGTACATCAAATATGTAAATGTTTAACTACAAGAGATCATAAGTCGAAGACATGAAGCCAAGTATAAAAATAATTAAAGAACATATAGTATAATCAATTGAATTAAATATGTCTACGTTCCTCAATTTTTTATATTTTTTTAAGATAAAAAAATACAGTATGTACAAAAGAAGTAATGAATAATCAAATAAAAGAATGAGAAACCACGATTATAAGCTACAAGGGATAAGAAATTACCCGAGGCCATAATGGGTGACATGACCTCTCAGTCGTCCTTCCTAACTCAAATTCTCTACAAATTAAGAGGTGGCATTGTTTTTGGGGAATTGGACAAAACTTTCAAAAATGGAAACACTAGAAGCATGTCTAAATTTGAGTGAGATGACAAATAATAAATGTGTTCTTTGGGGAACCCACCTTGTACCATGAAATTTGAAGGTAGATGGATCATGGATAATTGAAGAAATAGAACTTTTATCAAATATAGACTTTAAGACATGTGGTTTATTCAAATCAAATCCAAGACCATACTTCTTACCAAATGGTTTTCTATTTTCAAGTAGATTGCCCAAACTATCGGTACCATTAATAAAACCTTTGAGCTTACTCATAGGCGTGAAAAGATCTTGTTCCAACTTAGAAATTGACTAGTAAGAAATTCTCATGTACAGGCAAATCATCACAATTAGATTTAAGAACCTTATTCCCATTCTTCACTCTTTCCAAATCACAACTCACCTTTTTTAGAATTGACGAGTTCAGATGAACTCACTTTCAAGGAAAGCATTATGGATTTAAGAGTTTCTACTTCAATCTTTAGTTTCTTATTCCCCTATAGAATTTTGATGCTCTCAGCATGCAACTCGCTATATTATTCCTCAAGAGTCATTGAATCTGACTTAGGTACCAAGTTAGAGTCATATGAAGCATGACATATGGTTTCCTCTATCCTATCAGTAAATACACAAAAGTTCATAGTGTATTTTTTAGTCTTAAACCTTGAACTACCTTCACTTTTATCATAATTAGAATCAGAAGATTAGAAGTTATCAAATTTAGACCTCTTACCCTTACTCGGATAATCGGACCCTATATGGCCACAACCCCCATATTTATAGCACTCAATCTTACTCTTATTATATTTTTCTCTTCCACAAAATTTCTCACTCCCTTTGAAATATCACTATTATCATAATTTTATGATTAGCAACCGTCTAGAATGACGAAACATTTTCTTAAAGTTTCGAGCAAAAAGAACTATTTCTTCTTTATCCAATTCATAATCAGACTCTGCACTAATCCTTTTAGATATTTTAAGAGAAATACCCTTATTATTTTATTGTGGATTAATTTTCATCTAAACAATCTTGAGACTACCAGCAAATTTTCTACCTTGAGAGCATCTAAAAAGCCTGTGGATTGAATCTAACAGACAAAGACCTCAAAATCTTCTTCACCACCTTCGTAGACCCAATGGGTTCTCCAAGGCTATGTGAACCATTCACAATCTCACAAATATTAGTATTGAAGTCATCAAATTTTTTGCTCTCCTTCATACAAATTGATTCAAATTGAGATGTGAGCATTTGAATTTTTTGAGACTTAACTGCATTAGTCCCCTCATGGGTAACTTGAAGGGTATTACATGCTTCTTAAGCTATTTCATAGGTTGAGATCCTTCGAAACTCTTCCTCTATAACTCCACACATAATATAATTAAAAGCTATACTATTATGTTTAGTTGCAGCCTTTTCTTAATCGTTCCTAAGGATTTGGATTTCTTTTAAACGATTCCATTCTCTCCAGTAACTAAAGGATGTACCCATTTCTTAAGGAAAGCATCCCAAACCCCTTTATCTGATCCTTGAGATATAAGGAACCCCATTATGCGCACTTTCCAATGTGCATAATTAGTTCTATTAAGGAGAGGGACCTAGTGATGTTGTTTCCCTCATTTTTTGGATAACCAAACATAGCGATTGAATCACTCGGGTTTCAAAGCCCTAGCGGAGTATCATGCTCTGACACCAATTGTAATCTAAACTATCTAGCTAGTTAATTTAGAGGGGTAAAATGGGTTATCAATTTAATATAAGTTCTCAAACCTATTTTAATATAAGCAATTACAATATAAAAGTGCAAGAACTTAAATGACATGCAAAGCTATATACCGAAGGAAACCCACGAATGGGTGAAAACCTCCGATGACTAATCTGCTATAGTGAAAGCAAGATGTTATACAACACCTGACGCACCGCGTAATATTTTAACATGTTCATGCCTAAAAGCTTTAGCGGCCGCAATCGGTGTCTTCTCTAACTTCTTCAATTATCCTGCGTCTCAGACTAATCGTTGTAGTCCACTATCACAACCTCAGAATACAATGACGCATGCTCGGAATCCCCCAAAAAAGTAATGAAATTGGAGTTTTTTTAACTTGATGATTTGAGAAATTACCAAGCTTGATTGTAAACTTAGAATGAGATTTACAATTTTTCTCTTAAGGTATCCAATAAGCTCTTGATGAATGATAATAATTAGGTTTATCAAGATTTAATGGATTGATCTTAGATATTTTGAATCTTATTTGATGAGCATAAAACCTAAAAAATAAGCGAGAAGTCATTGTAATAGCCTAATTCTGGGATTCGGACTTAGCCTTTATACCAGATATACTCAGAACGCTAATAATAACTAGCATAAAAGTTAGTGTGGAAAACCTTTAAATAGTTAAAGAACCATGACCTCTCTTGAGGATTTTAGAAAGAGAAATATGTTATTGAAAATGCTAGCTATTATAATGAGCACTCCGAATCTATGGTGTTTTAGAGTAGGGATTCATCTGTATCGAATTGCCCATCATTAATCTATAGTTCTCTGGTCCTATTTATAGTCTCATCATATAACCATTTGACGACCATTAATATTATTATTGGTGGACGTTACAAATTAGATACAAGATATTCTTTGACCAGATAATGTAACGTCTTAACCTCTACTGTTGTACAACGGCTCTATTGATGACTATACACTTACATGCATCGAACTGCAGACGAAGAGGTCGAAAGCGATGACACGAACTGAGGAATACTGAATATGTCTTTAGTAGTATTTCCTGTATATTAACAGGTCCAAGATAAAGCTTTGAGTCTAAGGTATGAAATAAGCTATTACAAGACAACTATCAATCAATAGTACGAGGAACCTCGTGGACGAGTGGTGTTAGTTGAGAAATATATTGTATTTGCTTCCTAACGCTGTTATCTTGTTACTTTCTGTGCCACGTGCTATGTTGGAGAGATCGAAAGCTCGCATGTAGTTCGAAGATGAAGCATAAGTTTGAGATGCAGAATATGCTTACAATCGCCCCCTCTCAGCCAGTAGTACCAGAAACCGGTGGGGAGTGGTGTTGGCTGAGAAGTATCATTAATTCTGTAGTTAAAATTTGGGAACCATTTCCAATGCATATTCATAA
>JACGCM010001911.1:0-247422 GCA_014058105.1 Kingdonia uniflora | reverse complement strand
GTTTACTGTGGTTGGTGGTCGAGGCTTGCCCCTGGCGATTAGATTCGCAGAGGCGTTCGAGTTGAGTACCTGTTGACCTTGGATAACATCTCCTCGAGTATTCATGGTTTTTGGAGTATGATGTCTCCTTGACGTGACTGTGGTCTGGGAGAGCGTTAGAGTATTCGAGAATGGTATTTTCACAGCCGAGTTTTTGCGCGACTCATCAAGAAAATGCTTGGTGAACGCTTCAAGCGTTTCATTAGTGATTTGCGGAAGTTGAAGAGAGCATTGACTCAACCTCACAGTCTTTATTAAAGGTGAACTGGGAGATGAAAATGTTGACAGTTGTTCGAAACTTCGGATAGAGCCATTAGGTAGGCTGTGGTACCATTTGAGATGGTTATCTATGAGATTGGGGTGAAAACATGTACCACAAGATGTGGTCGGCTTTGGAATATGGCTTAGGCATTCGGAATTCGCGGCCATGAGATTGAGGGTCGGTATTGCGGTATTTGCTGATTTTTGGGGTATAGAAATTTGGAGGTACCTCGACAGCAAGGAGATTAGGGATATGGAGTTGTTTAATCGACTCCAGAAAATCGGTGTGGGGCTAGCACTGATATAATAGCGCACAAATTTTGATGGATTTCCTGCTGTGTAATTAGGCAGATGAGGGGGAGATCGCTGGGGTCGAAGGTGATGAGGAGCGAGTAGGGGGCATGTTCAGCGCTCCATTCGCCAACACTGCATTCCTGAACAGGGCACTGTGGGGGGTGGCGAGAAGTGCAGATGTAAAATCAGAGAATTCCCTCCTTAACGGGGACACCAGATGGATGGAGCCAGCGGGGTTATGGTGGTGTGGGCACCTCGATGCCAAGATAGACCGGGGAACCTTGATTTTGGGATGGGGACCAAGTCGGGCGCAGGCTAAAATGCACGAGAGGGAGGGTACCCGAGATCACAGAGGAGCGTCTTGGGTTTGAACCTGTTGAGTTCATGAACCGTATGGCACAGTTCGTCCAGAGCACGATGTTGTCAGTCGTTTTCGTCTAAATGGCGTTGCCGCTCAACTTCATGTTCTTGTCATCTGTCTGTCTTCGCGTTCAATACGCATCTGGTTGTTATGGCGCTCCTCGGCTTGGGCGAATTATTGGCTGATGAGGATTAGTTGGCCCTATACCGTCGGCGAAGTTTCCGACGATGGTAGAGGTGGAGCGTAGGGTAGGGGCTATTGAGTATGGCTATAAGGGAAAAGAAAGAGAAAATAGGGATTGGGCAGGGTGGGTGTAGCACAGGTGGCGCCAAATGTAGGGACCAAGTTTCGTGAGAGGGGAAACTATCTCTTACACCACGAGTTTTATCTTCGACTAGGGACTTAAACAATATAATAAGTAATAATATACTATATTACTAAACTAACACACTTGAGTGGAGTCCTAGAATTGTTTCTCCACGACCTCTAGTGAGTATTTGAATGATTGATATATATATTGAGTTAATTAGATGACAGTCGAGTAGAAGCAGTATGGCAGGTATCGAATGTAATCTTGAAGGGCTTTTGGGAAAGTTTTTCTAACCCCCTCATAGTGCCTCATCCCTCCTATTTATAGGAGATAGGAAAAATGGTGAGTCACCATGGGAGGTCAGATTACATGTATATCCTTGGGGACAACTATTTTGTACGTAGAGTCGGTTCTGACACTTTAATTGTCAGGTAGCTCATTTCACTATTCTGTCTAATGAGCTGGCTGTTAGATGTGTCTGCCTTCGACCATGTATTACCATGGTCGAAGTCTCTCTGATACTGATGCTGAGTCCTGGTGCTGACCGTCTATCTTTGGCTTCGACTATGGCAGTTAGCTTCGATGATGCCTTCGAGGGTTCGATTAATCTCGAAAGGCTTCATGTACTTAGTTACTGTCTTGTTGTGATTCAAGTCTCTAGGTAGGCTTCAATACAGCCTTCGAGTATTCGACTGGTGTTGGAAGGCTACGAGTAGGCTACTACATTCATGCATTTGAGACTTGTACAAGCATTTCCAAATAACTTTGCTTTGATAGGTGAACATTTAGTATGTCGTATATTATGTTTTTAACTGTTTCTCAAGCCTAAATTCAATGATTATCACTAAAAGTAAACACCGAGATATTGGAGTAAACTAATATATGATAACTAATTTACTTATATAATAACTAGAGAATATGTACTATTTCTCAATAGGTTCATTCATATTGAAATCCCAAAACCCCCCTTGTCAATCTTCATTACCATCCATAACAATGGATATGGAGTAAGGACGCAATGCATTAGTTATAGATGGAAGTAATGCAATATTTGTCTAGAAATATCATCAATATGATGTCCAAAGCGAATTATCACAAACGAGGAGGCAGTGAGGGCATGCGAAGTTTCACCCAATCTTTCAGCACTTTTTTTTAAGTATATATTACATTAAAATGTAATCGCCCGTTGTCCACAAACCGAAAGACAAAAGAAGGGGTATACTTTCTTCTTAGCGATTTTTTTTATTTTATTTTTTTTGGGGGGGGGGGGGGGGGGGGGAGAAGAGGTAGGAAATTTTGAGGTTAAAAGATTAGAAAAAACTCGCGTGCGTTTGGCTGAAGGTTAGAACTTGTACTTAAATCTGACTTCTGACTTCAACTTCTCACTAGTCTGTTTGGCTGACCATCTAATTTGACCACAGATTAGAAGTTTCTCCACAAAACCATCAAAATACATATAAACCACATTTTCCTTTCTAATTCATTATAATTAATGCAACAACACAATTACAATGGTGATTTAAGACAAAAACAAAATTAAAATGTGCAAATCACATACCAAAAATACCAAATATATAGGAGAGAGAGAGTGTGAGGGGAAGAGAAAAAGGTAGAGGTAGAAAGATGAGAGAGAGAGAGAGAGTTTGCATGAGGGTGGGAGAGAGGGGATATAAAGAGAGGTGAGAAGGAGAGGTAGAGAGATAAGGGGAGAGAAGAGAGTTGTATGAGGGTGGGATAAAGAGGGATAGAAAGAGAGGTGAGAGGAAGATGTAGAAAGAAAGAGTTGTATGAGGGTGGGAGAGAGAGAGAGGTAGGAGAGAGAGGTGAGAGGGAAAGGTAGAAAGAGAGAGAGAGAAAAAAAAAGTTGTATGAGGGTGGAGAGAGAGGGGATAGAAAGAGAGGGATAGAGAGAGAGGTGAGATGAAGAGGTAGAGAGAGAGAGAGAGAGGGGATAGAAAGAGAGGGATAGAGAGAGAGGTGAGATGAAGAGGTAGAGAGAGAGAGAGAGTTGTATGAGGGTGGGAGAGAGAGGGGATAGAGAGAGAGGTAGGAGAGAGAGGGATAAAAGAGAGGTAGAGAGATAAGGGAGAGAGAGGGGAGGGAGAGAGAGGGGGGGGGGGAACGCTGGATGGGGTTATTTTTGGCTTATTGGGGGTTAGGTGACTTTTCATCTGGCATATTTAAGTTTTTGGTTTTGAAATGACCAAAATACCCCACCTAAATCGTTTACAGTGTGGGAAACGAGCAACCACGGTATAGCGGCAAAACGACGAGTCAAAGCCAACTGAAAGTTTTGTGGTTGGAAGTCAACCCAAAAAAACTTAATTTAGGGGGGGAGGGGGGTGAAGTTTTTAGGTTGGAAGGTAGGCCAAACTTCCAGTTTCATATTTTCTGGAGAGAATGCCTACTTTTATAAAAAGCAAACAGCAAATGTGAAAAGTTTACAAAAGATTACACCTCCTCACCTTTGACCAAAAACAAACATGGCCTTAGGCATTCTTCGTTTATTCCTATTTTAGATCTCATTAGCTTGGTTGTAATTTGGACTCATCCCAAAAATCAGAATTATTATAGACCACATTTTTTGCCCGAATAAATGTTTCACAAAAACTTTTGAGCCAAAACAAATACTAGACCATTATTGTAAGAAACATAGTGACTATTGACAATCAATTGGGAAAAAAACAATATACTCATGCGGTTGTTTATGATCTTGGGCTACACACTTAAAAGGGGTTAAGGTACGTACTATGTAACTTCGTCATCCTGATGAAGAAGCAAACTGAGCCAAAGTTGGTTGCTACGTTCAAGGCTGGCTGACTTTGAGATGAGACTATTAGCGTTCAAGGCCTCCTCCATGTGAAACAAGGCCTATGCACACACATGAGTTTATCTACATTGCCATCTTCTCTGAAAACAAATTCTCTTCAGGAAACAAATCTAGTTATCATTTCCAAACCAACTAAAGACAATAGATTTGCCTCTGCAAGTGCATACTCTGAGTCTGACTATGAGTGCAATACCGCATAGTGATAATCCACTGTTTTTCCCCTAGCACACCAAAGTCGATATAAAGTTTTATCATCTACTTGTCAGCCACTGTACCATTTGTTTTAGAGAAAGGAAAAACAAGAGTCTGCCTGTAGGAACTTTATCCAAAGAAGTTCCAGACAAAACGACCAAATATGTAGACATTGTAAATTTTATTGAGGCCTTCGAGGGAAAACTGCCATGGGAACTACAGAGAAGGGAAGCCACAAGAAAATAACAACGAAGTACCTGACACTATGGAACTTATTCAAATGAACGGAATCCACAGTTCATGTTAGACAAAATAGTTAACAGTGCATGTACGGAAAGCAGAAACCCATAACATTAGAGTGGTAGAAGCAAGACATGACCTGGGATAAATTCTGCCATAGATTTGCATCAACATGCTTCGAATGGATGGCTTCCATGCTTATCACTACCAAATCCAATTCAAATCGTCTGCAACCTCACCTATAACTGCAGTGGCTTTTTCTCTTCCCCAACCGTTCTATCAACCGGAATTCCTGGAATCCACCTATCCAATAAAAGTCATTTAATATGACAAAAGAAATTAGTAGGTGTTAGGTAGGATAAAAATGATTATCATATATACTACATGACAAGTATCTAACACACGAAATATCTCAATATAGTCTTAACCAAGCACAAAAGGACACTCATTTAGTAACACAAAAAGTGGATGATATGCTGACACAAAGAGTAGCTACTACAAAAAAGGCTGGAATGGAACAATGAAAGCCTTTATTAGATATATTTCGTAAACACAGAAGTAGGCGGCAACTATTTGGACAATTTCCAAATTACGACTGAAAGTTAATGCAGTTCTATTTCCTGTAAAAAGAAGGATTCGGAGCTTTTTTTTTGAAAAGCTAAATAAGAAACATCAGAGATTTTGTGGCTATATCACATATTTACTTTTTAAACATTATGAGTTGATTTCAAGATACAAGTAAACTTCATTAAAATATGTAAGTTCAAGTTGACTCTCCTATTACTTGAGGGACAATTCCAACTGGGTAAATTCATTTTACACGAGTCAACTAAAGTTGTTCGCTAGACCGTGTATTTTTATCTAAATCGGAGAATTGCCAACAGTTAACTCTCTGATAATACAAGAATACACTTCCGTTATTAGCAGTACAAGCTACAGATATATTGTAGGATATACCACACAACACTTTCATAACACGTGTTTGATTATTTCAGTATACTCTAATGTAAGAAAGTCAATTTGAGCACATATTTACGATAATCGTGTAAGGGCCTAATCTCATAGAGGGAGATTGCCCTCTTACACCACGAGTAATACTCAACTAAGGGTTCAACCACGCACTTAATAGAAATGTAGAGATTCTAGTAAACACACTTGCGTGGAGTCCTAGAATGGGATTCCTCCACGGAATTTTAAGATGAGATTGTATAAATGGATGGGATTACAAATAAAGGGCTCGAGTAGACTGAGTCTACAAGCTTTTAGAATGTGCTCGAGGGGAAAAATCTCTACCTCTCTATGGTAGCTCTCCTCCCTATTTATAGAGATAAAAAGGTTGATGTCACTATAGAGAAGTTTAAATTACAAATGTATCCTTCTTGGCTAGCTATCATCCATTATCTTCTATTTGTATAGCAGTTTTCCATTATTATGACGTCAGGTAATTACGTCTATGTGGCCAGTTCGAGGTGGTTAAGCTCGAAGGTAATTGAGTTTGATCAACAATGTATGGAGGTTGGCTTCCAGATGACCGAGGCTTCGAGTTGAATATTAGGGCGAAGGTATCAGGCTTGTCACCTCTAGTACTGCAATGTTTGGCTTCTAGCTGACCGAGGCTTCGAGTTGAATATCATGTCGAGGGCATTGGGCTTCTATACTTGTCACATCTGGTACTGTGGTGTTTAACATCTAGATGACCAAGGCTTCGAGTTAAATATCAGGTCGAAGGTGATCCAGGAGGATCTAAATGAGTTTTAGTTTTTTTTTAAAGTCTGTTCGAATACACCCCTTTGTATTCGAATAGACTTCTTTTCCTATTCAAATAAACAGGTGTCTGAGTGTTCTGTTAAAACAGTTAAACAGACTTTTGGTCTGTTCGAATACACTTCTTTTCTATTCGAATACACTTTGATTTTTATTCGAATAAACACCCGTCTGAGGTGTTTTATTCGAATACATGAATTGTCTATTCGAATACACTTTTCGGTTCAAACAGAGACTTGTTATGTTCGAATAGAGGCGCGATTCAGCCTATTCCTTTAGGCGTTTAAGGGCATATTTGTCCTATTTTGTAACTAGGAACTTCTAACTCTTATAAAGGGGGCAAGACTTGACAAGATTAGATCATGTTAGATCAATCAAAGCTCTGAGAGAAAGACTTAAGGCTTGAGAGGAATTTGATTGTAATCGATTATTTGAGCAATTGAAACTCTAAAAGGGATTTTTCCCAACCAATTGGGTGTTCTTCATACTTTTTTGCTAATTAGGGTTTCTCTATTCGTATTGTGGATTAAGTGGTGTCAGTTTTCCAGTTACGATTCTCGGGGGTGATTGTGGTTTATGGTCTCTACACGTGACCGTCTCAAGCAAACGAAGGAGAAGCTAGTGAGTCTGTTGGAGATTTACCGAAAACCTAATTCGAAGAAAAATGTCAATTTGGAGATGGGCGATTCCGATGATCGACTCACAACTTTGGAAACGACAGTTTCCGACCCAACTGCTACTGTAGGTAGAGCTGGGAAAGTGACCTGCAACCTGCCAACCCGACCCGACCCAACCCGGTTTTAAGGGGGTTTAGGTTTAGCCTTAATGGGTCGTGGGTCATTTGACCCGAACCCGCCTAACTCATTTAATAAATAAGTTGGGTTAGGATTTACTCTTAAGTAGTTCGGGTTGACCCGTGACCCGTTTAAATTGGATTTGGGCCAATTGTAAAATATATGGTTTTTATGCCTAATTTATGGTACCCTTTGAGTTTGAAACATAACCTAGCCCTAGCCTCACTCTCACTCCTCACTCCTCATCCGAAAACATAACATAAGCTATGTGTTTTCTTTCTCTTCTCTGTTCTCTGTTCTCTCTGAGTCTGAGACTCATTCTCAAAGGAATGAAGGATTCTGGTTTATACTCTCTCCGTCTCTCGAAAGATTTTGGTTTATACTCTCGATTTCGAAGAATTCTGATTTCAAAAGAGTCCTTAGATGCAAAGTTCAAACCAAACATTGTTTTTGATTTACAAACAACCAAAAACTTACTTTGACTCAACCCCAATCATTCAAACTTTCCCAAAACATCCCAAATCTGTCACAATTTTGTCCAAAAACAGAGACAACACGAGATGAAGACAATCAAGAGTTCAAACAGAGAAGAAGAGTGATGGCGAGGGTAGGACGGGGTTACTCTTAGAAGAGAACAACAATTGTAGTTTGTCAATCAACATTGTTGCTGCTCTCTTTGTTCTCCACTCTCTCTATAACTTCCTTTATATCAACAAGGCCTCTTCAAATGGTGAGTTCTAATCAATTATAGTTATACCCATTTCATGTTTTGTGATTTTGAACTCTTGGTTTGTTTTAATTTTAAGTTTCATGGATTACCCATTTTTTCAATTTGGATTTAATGTTTTGATGAAGTGGGTTTGTTTATGTTTAGTTGTCAAGTACACTGAAGATCAAATTAGGAGAATGGAGGAATCGATACGTGTTCGAAACGCAGCGGAGCCTATAAAACTGAAACTGAACTGAAACTGTATTGCTGTATTGTTGAACTGAAGTTACTGAAACTGAACTTATATGAACTGAACTGAACTGTTATAATGTTATAACAGTTATATGAACTGAACTGTTATATGAACTGAACTGAACTGTTATATTGTTGAACTGAACCAAATAATGTTATATGAACTGAATATTGATATCAGTTGAACTGAATACTATTATATGAATTGAATACAGGTCGACCCAAACCCGACCCCCCAAACCCGACACAAACCTGACCCGTTTAGTTAAACAGGTCGGGTTAGGGTTTGCCTACTTGACCCACAAACCCGTTATGACCTGACCCGTGTAACCCAAACCCGATCCATTTGCCACCTCTAACTGTAGGGGAGTTGGTAGAACAATTGCGTCTCACAAACCTCGCGAAGGCTTCCGCTTCGGTAAAACGGCGAGGCCGCTCTCAACGGCGAGGCCGCTTGAGGAAGAAAGGGGTTCTGGAGGTGGATGGAGACGAGGATACTGCGGAGATAAATATCGATTCTAGTGATGCCGAATTCATCAAGGAGCGCTCGGGTATTGGTAAGTCAATGAATCTTATGCATAATCTTCGTATTGACTTTAAGATTAAAATTCCGGTATTCGATGGTTCAACGATGCCGAGTAGTTGGATAATTGGTTAGATAGGCTAGAGACCTATTTTTCTGTTTATGAATATTCCAACGCTCAAAAGATTTGTTTCTCTGCATTGAAATTCGCAAGTCATTTACTAACGTGGTAGAAATCCTACTGGAAACGCCACAAAGTAGGAAGTTTGAGTTGGAAAGAATTCAAGGTCTTAGTGAGGAAGTAATTTTATCCAATTGGATATGAACATGAGCAATGATACAAATGGCACAATTTGAACCAAAAGTTTGGGCAATCCGTACAACAATTCACTACGGAGTTTTATAACCAAGCGTTGGTTTTGGATATTGATGTGGATGAGTATGAGGTGTTCATGAAATATACGGGTGGTTTGTCGGAGTCCATTAGAAGAGAATTAAAGCTCTTTAATGTGGAAAATATCGAAGATGCTACCGTTAAAACAATTGCTATTGAAGGCAAGTACTTGAAGAGTGACAAGAAAGACGACAAGAGCAAGACGGGGTACAAGTCTAATTGAAAGTATGATCAGAAAGAGGAGTCCAAAGGAGATGGGTCTTCATCCAAGGGGAATTCCTATAGTCATTATAAGGCTAATGGGCACATTTAAGATAAATGTTGGAAACTTTACCCGGAGCTTAGGCCGAAGGAGGAGAGGAGCAAAAACGAGAAACGTGTACTAGCCGTAACGATTGTGGATCTTCCGGATTTAGATAAGCCAAATCCTAAGCTTATTCTAATGTTCAAGCAACCTATAGCTATCGACGAGGCGAGTCGGGAAAAACTTTTTCATGTCAGCATTCAAGTGAAGCAGAGCTTAGTCGAGGCCATCACTGATCCAGGTAGTCAGAAGAATTTAAATTTTGAGGCGGTGGTGAAGAAGATGGGTTTGACTACTGTGGCTCATCCAAAGCCGTATGGTTTGGGTTAGATTCAGAAAGATGGGGAGTTGAAGATCACTAAGTAGTGTACGTTCAAGTTTGAAGTTTGCGATTACTGAGAAGTTTATTGATGAAGTGACATGTGAGGTGGTTCCGTTGGACGTGTGTCAAGTCATCTTGGGTAGCCCTTATTTTTGGGACTGAGATGCAATCCTTTACCGTAGAGCTCGCAAGTATCGTCTTGTGAAAGAAGGGACGGAGTTTCATATCAATGTGTACAAGGAACATATCACTACCAATAATTTAGTAACGGCGACTCAGGCTAAAAAGTTGGTTAATGCGAGTGGCAAATTTGTATTGTTGTTGGTGCGACCGATTCAAGAGGGTCCGTCGGCTAAGGTGTTGTCTACTTTGGCAATGTCTCCTAAGTAACAAACTGATATGGGGAAGTTGCAAGAGGAGTATAAAGACTTGTTTCTAGGCATAGAAAGGATGCCGCGTAAGAAGGATGAGGAGCATGATATCACCTTGGTGAATGGTGAGCCACTACCCAATATTGGGTTATATCGGACTTTTGTCACAGAGTTTGATGAGATCAAGAAATAGGTTTAGGAACTCCTTGAGCAAGGAGTTATTAATCCAAGTTGCTCACCTTGTGGTTCACCGGTGTTATTGGTATCGAAGAAGGATAGGTCTTGAAGGATGTGTGTGGATTATCGGGCGTTGAACAAGATTACTGTGAAGAATCGTTATCCGCTTCCACGGATTGACAAACTTTTAGATGAGTTGCAGACGGCCCGATTTTTCACAAAGTTGGATCTTAAGTCGGGTTACCATCAAGTTAGAATCCGGGAAGAAGATACTTGAAAGACAGCGTTCAAGACCAAACAAGGACTATTTAAGTGGTTGGTGATGCCCTTTAGATTATGCAATGCTTCGGTGACGTTTATGCGTTTAATGAATCCACTTCGTGCTTTTATTGATGATTTTGTGATGTGCATTTGGATGACATCTTAATATATAGTCAAACATGGGAGGAGCACCTTGGGCATTTACGCAAAGTGTTAGGAGTTTTGCGATCACAACTTTTTCTAAATGGAAAGAAGTACGAGTTTGGGAAAGAGCTAGTCTACTTGGGATTTATTGTTGGTGGCGACGAACTTAAGGTCGATCCAGAGAAGGTCTCGGTCATTAGTAATTGGCCTAGACCCCGTACAGTGACGAAAGTGAGGAGTTTTATGGGTTCTTGTCAGTACTTATGAAAGTTTAGTCGACATTTTTCACAAATAGCCGCACCGTTACATTCTTTGACGAAGATCGGGTACAATTTGTATGAGTAGATCACCATGAGAAGACTTTTGCTACTGATGTGCAAGATTACAGATGCACGAGTGTTAGCGTTGCCCAATTTACAGCGGCCTTTTGAGGTCAAAACAAATGCGTCAGACTATGCATTGGGGGCGATTCTTTTGTAGGATGGGAAGCCGGTTGCTTACTATTCTGAGATGTTTACAGGAGTAGTACGCAACTATCCTACGTACGATATGGAATTCTACACATTATATCAATCAGTAAAACATTGGCGGAGTTACTTATTGGGGAAGGAGGTTATGGTACATTTCGATTACAAACCATTGCAGTTCTTATCTACAGCAAGCTCGTCATATGAAGTGGATGTCGTACCTTCAGCAGTTTACCTTATTGATCAAGTAAAAGAAAGGAGTGGATAACAAAATGGCTGATATGCTATCTCGACCCCCATTACCGACTATTTCCGTTTTATTGGTAGCTATGCAGATATAACCTATTGTTCATTCTGAGTACGTTACAGGGTATGACGACGACAAAGAGCTCAGTGTGATTCACAAGAAGTTGCTGCAAGGCAAAACATGCGAGTATATTTTGAAGGATGGTTTCATTTACAGGGGTAGCTTACTATGTATTCTAGAGGGTTAAAGCCATATTAACTCACAAACACATTGAGCCATGGACCTGTACTCAGCTTCTGCACTGGACCTGGAAACAACATCTTGTTTCTTACTCCGCCATGTAACCAAATTACCACCAATAGTGGTACAATACCCAGAAGTGGAGCGACGATCGGATAATGAACCTGCATAGTCAGCATCAGTTCAAGCCTTGACTCGAGAATGACCATGATCTCGAAATAAAATGCCACGACCAGGACACCCCTTGAGATACCGAAGACCACGAATAACTGCCTGGAGATGGGGATGACGCGGCTTGTGCATAAACTGACTAAGAACTCCAACCGCATATGCAATATAGGACGGGTAAGAGAAAGATAGAGGAGTTTCCCAAGAAGCCGTTGGTACTGCCCAATGTCTCCAAATAACTCCCCCTCAAAGTCGGCCAAAGTCGGCCAGGCGATGATTCACTTCTAGAGGTGTATCAGCAGGACGACAGACAAGCTGTCCTAAAGCAGAGAGAAGATCAAGAATGTACTTTCTCTGAGATATAAAAATACCGGAACTAGAACGCGCAACTTCAATCCCAAGGAAATAACGCAAGGGACCAAGATCCTTTACCTGAAAGCGGGTACAAAGATAAGATTTCAGGTCACTAATACGCTGAATATCATCTCTTATAATAATAATATCGTCAACATAGACAAGCAATGCAACAGTCTTCCTACCAGATTGTTGAAGAAACAAAGTATGGTCAGTACTACTCGGAACATAACCAAAGTCAATCATAGCGGTACCAAATGTATTAGCTCAAGTATGAGGAGACTGCTTAAGCCCATAGATGGACTTTTTTAGCTTACATACCAAGCCAAAAGCAGAAGTGGGACGAAAACCTGGAGGTGGAGACATATAGACCTCTTCCTGCAATATTCCATTCAGAAAGGTATTCTTCACATCCATCTGAAAAAGGGGCTAAGATTTTGACGCAGAAATAGAAAATACAACTGGAATAGTATTCATCTTGGCCACAGGAGCAAACGTCTCCTGATAATCAACACCATGTATCTGTGCATACCCCTTGGCAACTAACCGAGGCTTGTACCTGCTTACCGTTCCATCTGGATTTTCTTTAATCGTAAACACCCATTTACATCTAACTGATGTACGTCTACGGAGGAGAGAAACCAATGACCAGGTATTATTGATCTCCAATGCATGTAATTCTTCCAACATCGTAGCCTTCCAATGAGGTTTGGCTAACACATCTGCCACTGTACGTGGTATATCAACCAAAGAAAGAGAAGCTAGAAAAGCTCTATAAGTAGGAGATAAACGATGATCTGAACTATAATCAACGATAGAATAAACCGCTGTATCTGAATATCTATCAGGCTTCCCTGCATTATGCTTCTCTTTTAGAATAGCAATCGGTCGATCATCATCACTATGAGAAACAGGTGAATCATCATCAGTAGTAACTGGTATAAAAGCGGTAGGGGAAGGCTCAATACCTGATAAAGGTGAATCGATGACAGGTGGTAGACCTGGAGCTACAGAGGATGCTTGACAGTCTGGTGTAGGAGGTTGGCGTCCTGGATGTCGTCGAGTATAAACTTGTAAAAGACGTAAAACTGAAGGTGAAACTAAAGGTGGGATTGCAAACTCACACGGAACACTCAACGGGAGTAGATCTGAAGGAGGAGAAGATAAATCTTCTAAAGGAAGAGGACGAATTGGAAAATACTCCCCCTGAGAGAGAACACCGCCCGTAAAGAACGAAGCATGTTCAAAGAAAATAACGTCCATAGAGGTAAAATAACGGCGGGATGAGGGATAGAAACACCTATAACCCTTCTGATCATGAGAGTAACCCAGGAATACACATTTCAAGACACGATGATCTAGTTTAAAGGTTGACCCAGTGACTTGTACGAAACATACACACCTAAAAACATGAGGTGGAATTTGAAAAAATGAAACGATCAAGATAAAGAATAGAATACGGGGTGCGAAAACCAAAAACTTGAGACGAAGACCGGTTGATAAGAAACACCACTGTAAGAAAAGCGTCAGACCAAAAATGCGAGGGGACATTCATGCCAATTGACATAGCACGAGCAAGATTAAAAATATGACGATTTTTCCTTTCCGATTTACCATTTTGCTGCGAAGTTTTTGTATTAGAGGTTTGATGCTCAATGTCATTGACATTGCAGAATTTGCGAAGATCTTGGGACATAAATTCCCCACCTTGATCGGAACGAAAAACTTTAATAGTTTTCTCAAACTGAGTACGAACCATTGCGGTGAATGTCTGAAAAATAGAGGAGACCTCATATTTAGATTTAATCAAATAAACCCAAGGACACCTCAAAAAATCGTCAATGAACAATACAAAATAACGAAATCCTAAACTAGAGGTAACTAGAGCAGGACCCCAAACATCCGAATGGACAATATCAAAACAAGAAGTTTTATTAATACTCAACGGATACGTACAACAACGATATTTAGCTAGTTCACACGTCTCTCTCACAAGACAAGTCAGACATGGAAACTTTAGAAAAGAAAGACGGAAACAAAAATAAATAGTGTAGATACTCAAAGGAAATATGACCTAAGTGGTGATGCCAACCCGCTTTATATTTTCACTGCTAGACATAAACTTTAACTGGAGAGGTTGAGGAGAAATAAAGGAGAGATGCCCATCCAGAAAATAAAGACCACCCTGAGATGCCCATCAAAGAAATAAAGACCACCCTCTTCATGTCTACTGCCGATCATCTTCTGTGACACCAAATCCTAAAAAACAACATAATCAGGAAAGAAGGTTATACTGGAGTTTTTATTTATGGTAATTTTACTAACATAAAGAAGATTAGTATCCAACTGAGAGACATGAAGGACATCAGGTAAAGAAAGGGAATCTGTAATCGGGATACAACCCTTCTCTACAATAGGAGTCTCAGTTCCATTGGTAAGACGAACAGTCCGTCGCCATGAACTAAAAGCATAAGACCAGAAAAGAGAAGACATACAAATCATATTATCGGTTGCACCCGAGTCAACAATCTAAGGCGAAGTCAGAGATGCAGAAATACTATTTGTAGATAGGAAGTTACTTGCATGAGAAGCTGTTAGTGTGGTGCACTAGAGTCGGCAGATAAGTGTGTTGAGGACTGAGATGGGCGGGGTTGATAACCTGCAGGACGACTGTACAAAATATAACAAGTTGTCTTTAGATGTCCCCACTTACCACAATAATCACTTCTTTCTCGGGGGGCGAGAGTTACCGAAAGCCGCTGGTAACGGAGAAAGGCTAGGTGATGATCTATGTAAAGTTTGTGAAGGAACTGACGGTGGTGCCGGATAAGCATAACGAACAACGAACAACCATAACAAAAGTTTCTGAAGGGATCCCTGAGATAAGAGGCATAGGTGACCGACGACTCTGATCAGAGAAACAATATACGTGTGCCTCTTCAGGAGTTGGGAAAGGAGTCTTGTAAAGTAGATGAACTCGTACATACCCAAAGTCGGGATTGAGCCTTGCAAGAAACTGAAACACCCGAGCCTTCTCCACAATCTTTGCATAAATCTCTGCTGCCGTAGGTGGAATAGGAACCTCTGTACTTGGTGTGCTAGTTGGCCACTCGATGAAGCTATCATAATGAGATAATTATTCCTAACTCGAACAAAGTCTCGCATAATACACCCCCAAAGTCTGAGTACCCTGTTTAAAATTCCTAATCATATTGGAATGTTGAAAGATCATAGCATTATTCTCTCGCTGAGAATATAACTTACGAAGTGATTCCAAAATCAGATACGCATTGTTCGTGAATAATTACCCAACGGAGATCGTCGGCTGCATAGAATAAATCAACCAAGTTCTAACCATTGAATCATCCGAGAACCACTTTGCATACTTCAGATCTGATTCTGTAGGTTGAGTTTTTGTGCCAAGAAGAAACCCTATCTTTCCACCACCACCAACAAACAATTTCACGGACTGTGCCCATCGAACATAATTCAAGCCATCTAATAGCTATGAGGTAATCTTCAGATTTGGATTATCATGAACTAAGTTGAACGACTAGACATCTTCACTCGGTCCAATCGACAAAATGATCGAACTCGAACTCGACTCATCACCTATAGCCATCGCAATCGATTACCTCAATTAAACCAAACAGATCTGGGATTCAAATCAATATTTATTGCATTCTGCGACCGGATCCAAAAAATAAAAAGATGTGGAAGCTTAGGTTGCAATGAAAACAACGTTACCAGAGAAGCAGTGATAATGGTCGTTCTTCAAAACAGAGGAGAGAGAGAGAGCGGCGGCGTGAATCAGACCAACATGAACGAAAATCGCAACCCTAAAAATAAAAAATTTCGGGGCTTCGCCCTGAACCCTGAACATGCGGCGCGCTGCCCTCCTGCGACCTTCCAACAAACTCACCACCGAGTTTGATTAGCAAAGGTGTAGAACAAGGGTAACTCACTCCGATACCATGTAGAAATAGATTAGAGAGAGAAAAATATTATTATTGAATTGATTATTTAGGTTACATCATACTCTCTATATATAGGAGAGATAGTAAACTACTTCTATGAATAACCAATGTGGGACTAAAATAACATAAAATAGCCTTGCTAATAGGATCGACCCACTAACTATATGGTTAACGAAGTACGAAACCACTAAATAATCATGGAGCTAAAGGGGAGGCAGTTGTTGTAACCACCACCTGACCCCACTATCTTGCCCACTCTTTACACATGTTTATTACAGAAGCAATTTCATATACACAAATTATACACCAATAGATATACCAGGAAACGATTCAGATTCCAGTATTCATAACCATTTATGGGCGTCATACTCTTATATAAGATCCTCATCCGGAAGATTTACCTTCAGAAAGATGCCAGCGAATGCTAGATAGTTTGGTGTCGTGCTGAGGTAATGACTCTCTTGGGTTGTTATCAATAACTGCAAGAAAGATCAAGTTCTAAATTCCTAAAGTTCGTGCACTCAAAGGGTTGGAAACAAAAAAAAATTGGTTCTATCAACAGTTGGAGATCTCAAGAAGATGGAAAGCTAATAATATA
This sequence comes from Kingdonia uniflora, assembly GCA_014058105.1. Classification (NCBI taxonomy): domain Eukaryota; kingdom Viridiplantae; phylum Streptophyta; class Magnoliopsida; order Ranunculales; family Circaeasteraceae; genus Kingdonia; species Kingdonia uniflora. The sequence goes on along the minus strand of JACGCM010001911.1, from coordinate 230,829 downwards.
TTTGATAGAAGTAAGAAACATACCCACAACTGTGATGTCTGCTCCATACTTCTTCGCAAAAGAGGTTGTTGCCCCTGCAGCCTGTCCACAGGATTGATTAAAATATTAAGTAAATGATACATGGACAAAGTAGCAAAAGGATGTAGAAAGTTAGAAAGGAACAGCTGAATCCCAAGTATCACAAGCAGGGATTATTAAGTTTGTCCCCATCATCTATATCTCAGAATTAAGGATGTGTCTGCTTCGTGAAAAATGGAGGTTTTTTTTGCTAGGTAAATTTATTAAAAATGAATAAAAAGAGAACAATAAGTTAGATTGTGCAGAAATCGGAAACAAAAAAGTAAGATCCACTGCATTATTGAACTACTTAGCATCCTAACTAGGTTGGCACCCTAAGTAGTTGTAAAATCATATGCAACAGCTTACACCGTCAAACACAAACTCTAAAATACTCCATATAACGATTCTCCAATCTAGTTATAATTGAAGGTCTCCCAATATGCCAATTAGAGCTTCCCTCTTTAAGATGACTCCCTCTCTTTGCAGCAGCTTCATTTGCAGAAAAATTAACGAAGATACTCTGATCTCAATGAACAGTGGTTGCAGAGAACTCCACCTGTCTTGGAGAAGACATGGTATAGTAGTATTATTGAGAGCAGCAGAGGCAGCAGCTGATTCTGTAGTGATCCATCATTGGCAGATTTAAAACCATAATAGCAAGCCCATCACCCTTGTAATCCCTGTATACAGCTCCACAACCTCCCTTTCCGGGAATCCCAAGTGATGCTCCATTACAAAACTGTACCAGAAGGAGGAGCAATCCAATAGCTATTTAAAGATTGCATTGGTTTACTATGCATGCATGGATCTCCAACATTATGAGGTATTTGCAGCTCAGAACAAGTGTTGAATATTGTAGCTTTCGACTTGGAAGCTCCATCCTGAAGATTTGAGTGTATCTTTCTTTTGAATGTTGGCACGTGAATCTGCATGTTGTTAAACAACAACTTGTTCTTGCAGAGCACACATAAGATGCAGCTATTACAATTATGGCCATCCAAAACTCATTAAGTAAAGGATTGTGATCCTTTCCCTGTAGGAACTCAAGTCAGTTGCAACCTGCACAGGATTAAAGAGATTCCAGTACCAGTGTCTAAGTTCTGTAGCATATGAGCAATCCCAGAGGAGATGAGTAATTTTTTCATCAACACCTTTGCAAAGATAACAATGTGATACCACAGTTACAGCCCTTTCGTATAGTTCAGCTTCAGTGGGGATACAATTATTTAGAAGTCTCCATCCAAAATTGGCAATTTTGCCAACGAATGTGTTTTCCATATCCATGAGTACCATCATAACATTTGCATTTTCTGTCTAAGCCAGTGAAAAGCAGATGATACATTGAATGTACCTTGAAGATTTGGTTTCCACCTTGATCAGAGTTAAGGTGCAGTGGAATGTTTGTAAGCTCCACTTGCAGAAAGTTAAAGACTGTTTGAAGATCATGTGGAATCTCCCAAGCACCATTGTAACTGAGCCACTTTAGTAATGTTGTTCCCCAATCACATTGTTTTGGAGTGAGCAATCCTCAATCCGGTGATCCCTCCAGACATTTATCTTCATACCATTTCCTACCCTCCAGAATATTTGCTCAGACATAGAGATTAAGACTTTCTTTATGGTACGTCAGGCTGAAGATCACTTTTGTATCCAATGGGGATCCTCTTTTCTATTAAAGAATTTCAGTTTCATTAAAATATCTCAATGGCGAATTGCCAGATAGAATTTCCCAGGCCCGTTTCATTAGAAGAGCAGTGTTTGTTTTCTTCAGTCATCTTAATCCAAGACTTCCCTCTTCCAATGGCTTACACACTCTCTTCCATGGAACGGTTGTTAGTTTTTACTTCTTAGGATCTCCACTCCACAAGAAATTTCTAATTATACCTTCAAATTCTTTAACAATATTAGATGGTCATCTGTAAATTGACATGTTATATACGGGGGGATACTACAGAGAATTGACTTAGCCAATACAAGCCTACCCTTACAAGAGTGTAGTTTCCCCCACCCATCATGCTTATTTTATCCACTAGTGGTCTTCTTTTTTTCCTTCTTTTTTTGCAGGGCAAGTTGGGGGACTAACCCCCATGACATTAAAAACATAACTTGGATGCTTTTTGGTTTATTCGTGAGAAAGAGATTTTTATGACCGGTTTTTTTATTATTATACATCATTAGTATATTATCATGATATAAAAGCAAGTATGAAAGTACAGGTGCAACAAGTGTATATTTGGTGTTCTTGGGATAGATTGGTGATATTACCATGAACTTTATATGTATAAAAAATATAAAAAATCACGGCCAAAATCTATCATGGAAAGAGTTCGCGGCAAAATAATTTTTACACCCTTTTTACTACGGACCTCGACTACGGGCTATATCCGTGACTGATAAATTGATTAAATCCGTGTTTGGCCTTTTGTCATATAGGATATAGGGGCGAATCTCCATTTGGATCCTGAGCTTGCTCTGGCACTTAGAGTTTCAATGAAAGAAGAGAGGGCAAGGCAAGAAGCTGCTGCTTAAAGGGCTGCAGAAAAAGCTTCAAAAGAAAGGATCAGCCAGGATGCAATTATGACCGAGGGTGTTGGTGCTACAGCTACTGGCAGCGATACCAAAATGAATGATTTAACGGTTGGTAACCCTTTAATCTTTAGCTTTTAGAGAAAACTCTTCTTTGGACAAGTAGGCCTCGCTCGGTAGGCCATAGAGCATCTCGAATGTTAGGCTAAAATAACAAACAGGTGCAAACCCAAAAAAATGTGCCCAATGGTTTCCTAAAATAGTAAAATGTTCCAATGTTAAAATATAAGCTAGTTTATCATTCTTTTTGTGGCTATAGTAAAGAAATATCGAATATGCGCACTCCATTTGTTAGTGTGACTTTTAAAGTATTGGAGTACGTTACTGGAATTCATTGGAACAAACTACGTGTTGGATTATATAGGCATGAAACTCGCAATCTCTATTAATATCAACAAGAACTAAGTAAAGAAAGTGTCAAGAAGGGTAGTAATACAAAAAGAGTAGGCTATAGAATACATCGCCGATTATGATTTAGTTTGTGGTACATTGAAATTATTCTGGACTTTGGAGGTTATTTTTTGAAAATTATAGAAGAATTTTTTTTTTTTGGTTTAGACGTCTAGTTAAAATTATGCTAGGACATAAATATCATATTAACCACAGCCTTAAATGTTGTCGCTTTACCTTTGCAGCATTTAGGATATGTTTGCTATATGTGTGAGAATAGTGTTATTCATCACTTACACTCTTTTTACAAATAAAAAATAGCCTTAAAAAAAATATTTCAAAACCCAAACATATTTTCAAAAATAATGCGTACGTGTGTGCAATCGTGCGTGCACAATTGCTCGTATTTAAATAATGCTATCTGATGGGGTCTGTCTACCACAATTTTCACGCAAGATTTGTTTTCCAGGCTTATGAAAAAAATTAAAAAATCTCCTTTTACAGCAAGATGCAGAAAATGAACTTCTCTTCCCCTATATTGTTAATAGAAAACCACAAGAAAATTTGTCTTAGAGATTACATCTTTCCTTTGGTTTAGTTAAATTAGAAGAAGAAAGAGAAAAGGTTTATTGATTAATTGAAGAGATTATTACAATCACCCTAGAGAGAGATTTAAATATAGAAACTCTTAGAGTCCTAGTAGAAAACTAACTCCTAAGGTAACCACTAAATATTTATAACAATTAAAGATATAAACAAATAATACTAATACAAATCTAGAGATATGATCCGATGTATCACACCATGCAATACTACGGTGTATCCGGACATCACACTTGACATAAATCATAATCTCCAACACTCCCCCTCAAACGGATTGTGAGAGTCCACAAACATATTGCTTTTGCAACTTCAAGACATGCACGGCTTTAACGACTTTTATTTAAGAAACTTCAAACAAAAACATTACATTAAAGGGACACGTTACACGGATAATCGGGACTTATCAAAAAAGTCTTCTACTTCAACTTCAAATAACAAACTTGAGTGTTCAGCGAACTTTACACGTACCAAAGAATCATACTCTCTAAAACTCCTCCTCAAGCTGGAAGACACAAACTCCATAATTCCAGCTTGAAAAAGATAGCAAAATACTATCCGTCGTGAGAATCTTCAAAAATTTTGTCTACAACAACCAATTTAAGCCATAGCTTCAGTAAATAAACTAACATGAATCTTCACCAAAAAAAAAAATGCCTCATCAACGATGGGCTCTATGGACTATTAACATAGGTTCCATGGCTGATTACACAAACAACTCCACAAAAAAAGGACAGTAGATTAACTCCTCGAACTCTTCCAAGTATCCAATATGGCTAGATTTTGAGAACCTTCCAACAATAAAAAAATAAAAATATTGTGAAGAAGAAATAAGGTGTACTTAGTTGGTTACATAAACCAACTAACCAAAAGAGAAAAAGAGCTCAAACTGGATGGGTGAGAGAAAGAAACTATAGGGATCATCAAGAGATAAAGATAAAGGATTGAGAGAAATAGATCACAAAATTGAGAGATAATGGTAATCATAAAGATGTTGAAGAAAATCACAGAAATAAATCACCAAGAATATCAAAACAAAAGTGTCACCACCAAAAATGGCACTAGGGGAACACTATGGAGTCATTGACAAAACATTGTTGATCTTTAAATATTTGTTAAGAGATCAACTCAAAAACAAAGGATTAACAGTTGTACTGTTCACATCGCTATTCATCGGTACTTTTCATTGAGTATTATTCATCCATGAACAGTTCATCGAGAACAGTATATATATATATATGTGCCATCTTAATATTTCTGAATATGAAAACACGTACACTAGTTTAAATATCTTGAATAAACGAGATGGTAATCTTGAGTGGTGTGCCGCAAGTTTTGGGAAGTGATAATACAAAAAAGTTGCCGAAACACAAGGTGCACCTGTTTTGTTCCCTCAGAAAGGTAAGGGTTTTTATCTGTAATCGGGAGAAGTACATGCTTGAACTGGGTAAAAGTATCTGCAGCGGAATTAGCTTCCGGTTCTTGCATCTTTGCCCTTGCTGAGGAAAAGTTAAAACTGCAATTCATCAACTTCAATACGAAAATAACTCAATCATAGCTAAGGGATCTCACCGTAAAACTAATACAAAGATTGAAAAAATATATTTATTACGCATATAGTATGGTAAGTAACATCAAACAGATTATGTCAGGATATATTGGCACCAGCGCTACAAAAACATCTCTTATTCTAACAGTCGTGAGCAATGAATCCAAGTATCAATCTTCATATATGCCGTATTTGGCTTATGCAAAGGTTGAACTTCACCTGTTCAACATTAATATCTTCTATGCCTTTATTGGCTTATACAAATTACCATAATCTGCTTAGACTCTATCTACTTCCATGCAATACAATTCCTAAGAAAAAAAGACCCAAACAATTTGAGGACCGGACTCCAACAAACTCAACGCATAGGACACATTTGAGACTCAATTCTTCACTTTGCACGAACATGCATTATTAACATATTTTAAAAGTTAACCATTTCATTGTGTGATCATCTTTTCCTCAATGCACCATATCAAAAACAACAAAAAACAGTTTCCTAGCAACAAAATCTCTTGTATGGTTCAAAAACCGAATCATTTAGGGAACAAACTCATACGAATTTGAGCTTTGTGTAGGCACTAATAATCAATCTCTTATTCTAACAGTCGTGAGCAATGAATCCAAGTATCAATCTTCATATGTGCCTTATTTGGCTTATGCAAAGGTTGAACTTCACCTGTTCAACATTAATATCTTCTATGCCTTTATTGGCTTATACAAATTACCATAATCTGCTTAGACTCTATCTACTTCCATGCAATACAATTCCTAAGAAAAAAAGACCCAAACAATTTGAGGACCGGACTCCAACAAACTCAACGCATAGGACACATTTGAGACTCAATTCTTCACTTTGCACGAACATGCATTATTAACATATTTTAAAAGTTAACCATTTCATTGTGTGATCATCTTTTCCTCAATGCACCATATCAAAAACAACAAAAAACAGTTTCCTAGCAACAAAATCTCTTGTATGGTTCAAAAACCGAATCATTTAGGGAGCAAACTCATACGAATTTGAGCTTTGTGTAGGCACTAATAATCAATCTCTTATTCTAACAGTCGTGAGCAATGAATCCAAGTATCAATCTTCATATGTGCCTTATTTGGCTTATGCAAAGGTTGAACTTCACCTGTTCAACATTAATATCTTCTATGCCTTTATTGGCTTATACAAATTACCATAATCTGCTTAGACTCTATCTACTTCCATGCAATACAATTCCTAAGAAAAAAAGACCCAAACAATTTGAGGACCGGACTCCAACAAACTCAACGCATAGGATACATTTGAGACTCAATTCTTCACTTTGCACGAACATGCATTATTAACATATTTTAAAAGTTAACCATTTCATTGTGTGATCATCTTTTCCTCAATGCACCATATCAAAAACAACAAAAAACAGTTTCCTAGCAACAAAATCTCTTGTATGGTTCAAAAACCGAATCATTTAGGGAACAAACTCATACGAATTTGAGCTTTGTGTAGGCACTAATAATCAATCTCTTATTCTAACAGTCGTGAGCAATGAATCCAAGTATCAATCTTCATATGTGCCTTATTTGGCTTATGCAAAGGTTGAACTTCACCTGTTCAACATTAATATCTTCTATGCCTTTATTGGCTTATACAAATTACCATAATCTGCTTAGACTCTATCTACTTCCATGCAATACAATTCCTAAGAAAAAAAGACCCAAACAATTTGAGGATCGGACTCCAACAAACTCAACGCATAGGACACATTTGAGACTCAATTCTTCACTTTGCACGAACATGCATTATTAACATATTTTAAAAGTTAACCATTTCATTGTGTGATCATCTTTTCCTCAATGCACCATATCAAAAACAACAAAAAACAGTTTCCTAGCAACAAAATCTCTTGTATGGTTCAAAAACCGAATCATTTAGGGAACAAACTCATACGAATTTGAGCTTTGTGTAGGCACTAATAATCAATCAAGACCCCCAAAACCCATAAACCCCAAATCATCAACTAAACTCAGCTAATTAAGAACTACGTACTAATCACTAAAACCCTCCAAAATATAGTCCATCTCCACAATATTATATGAAAAAAATTAAAATTATCAAGTGATCACTAAACCCAACTGCTTTTCTACACTACATAAGCATTAAACGATAAAAAAAAACTAGACAAAATCAGGAAATAATTACCTCTGAGACCAATTTTTTGGAAACTTTTCGGGAAGATTGAAAGCTTTCGCGCTTTGGTCTTAAGAGTAGAGAAGAAGGCGAGAGGGAACAGTAAAGGAGTAGATGAAGTAGCTCTTGCAATCGAAGCTTTTGGTGGCTCCACTGGTACTGCTAGTATATAGTGAGCAAACGCCATCACCAACACACACACACACACAGAAAGTTTGGGTTTTAGAGAAAGAGAGTGGGTTCACAGAGATCGAGAAGGGGTTTCTGACAAAGGGGTTGGGTACATGCAAGAACAAGGCTCAATGATGCACTACACTTGTTTGATGAAATAACAAACATAGCTAAATGTGGGGCCCATACATTTGAACAGAGTGTGAGAGGTTTTTTTTGGAGACATTTTGGGTGAGGCATTTCATCAAATAGGTCTTGCTCAAAAGAATTGCTAAGTTATTTTATGATGATGAGAGAAGTTGGGCATATGAGAACGATTTCTACGCATTCGTTCGGATTATCAGATGAGAGTAGTGAGATTGCTTTCTCGATCGACCTCGTCGAGGTAAACTTTATAATTGTATTTGTGAACCTGTAAATTGTGTAATTACTGTATTGTGATTATGATGGTGTTTGAGTGATTTTGGTATTTTTGTGGGAATTTCAGAATATGGAGGAAGAGTATGGGATGTTTGTGTGGCCATGTAGTGTTGTGCTAGCAGAGTATGTTTGGCAGCAAAAATTGCGCTTTAATGAGGTTTCAGTAGTTGAGGTATTTGTCTTTATTTTATGTCTATCGATTCTTGATTAAACTTGTTCTTGTTTTTGTTGAAAATTTTGATAAAAGTTAAGTAAGATTAGTACTGATTTAGAATTCATACTGTAAATATGGGCAAATTTGATGACGGAATTTGCAGATATAATCGGGAAACTTGATTTTGGGTTTTAAAATAAATGTTGATATGGGGTGATTTATGGACCCTGAGTTTGTTCATATGCACTGGCATGTTTTTAAGTTGTGTATGTCAATAATCTGCCTTTTGGGGGGAGTATTTTGACTCGGTTTGGAAATATATGAAGGGCATTTTCTCTGATAAAATGAAGTAATGAACATGATTGCCAATCCGATAATATCTTGATCAGGGATCATAGTCACTGGACATTTTCGTTTTTAAATATCATAATCATGATACGACCTTTCAGTTTGCATATATCCGGTCTAGGCCTAAAAACCCCATGGTATAAATGGCTAAAAAAACTCACATACTAGAAGGAAAGAAAGCTGAGAATGATATGTATATAACAATTGCCATTCATGCTTCAAAGATCAATGAGGAGCAGCGAGGCACAGGCTTCCTAGCTTCTGATGTAACAAGACCGAATTGCACAAGTAATAAACCGCATATAATTTTTTCCATATGATAATCTTAGCAACTTCTCCAGTTTGTTTCTTCCAAATAATTTTCAAAATTACCAAACTTCCTCTTTTTCGAACCGACGATATGCATCAGCAAAGCAGAGAAGTGCCATGTAGGTCAACGTTTATAAAGATCCGAGTTTGCTTACCCAGAAGTTGAAGCTATCATCATCATCATTGAGGCCTTTAGCAGCTGCCACAACAAGGACAATTAGTGCTAACAAAGTATGTCTACCTGTAAGAGATAGTTGAAGACTTGTCAGAACCTCCGAAAAGCGAACAAAAGATAAGGGAGGTACTTTTTTATTCTTTGGTAAGTGAGCTTGCAATAAATGGAAAGGAATACAAAGTTTGTCAGTCTAGCTCCACACAAAGGAAGAGGAGGGAGACATTACAATTACAGCAGCACAAATGCAAGTATCGAAAACCACCCCAGTACTACTTCCTCTCATACCACTGAACAGCAGCATCTTCTTCAATAATAATTGTAAGCTCCTCATCAAAGTCCTCAATATGAATCTCAAAGAAAGGAACTCCAGGATTGATTCCAGCAAGGTGATCTGCAGCTCTATTTGATTCTCCAAAAATGTGAACAATTCTGAAACTTTCAAGCTCAGCTATCAGCTTATGAATATCTCTCAGTAACCATCTAGCTTCTTAGGGAGGGTTAACAGTTTTGCTGATGTAATGAATAGCAAGCATAGCATCAGTCCCAATGCAGACTCTCTTAAAGTTTTGAGAGATGGCACCCTGAAGCCCCATATGAATGCCCTCTAGCTCATGGAATGGAATAAAAACAGCTTGAGAACTACGAGTAGTAGCAATTAAGGTGAGACCAGCATAATTTCGATAATGGTTCCACAACCGCTAATATTTCCTGTTAGTATTGATCATAACTTCTCCCTGCTCAGGAGGCATCCACTTGCATCTAATCACAGGTTTAATTTTGAAAGCAACCTATACATTAAGCATGTCCATAGACTTCCTATTTCTATCAGTATCATCCATCACAATATTACTGTAGGTCAGTTTAGATTTACTGTCATCACAGATGCAAAAGATAACCTGATGAGCAGTTTTGGCCTCAGATTTGAAGGATCTATAATTTCTTTCCATCCAGACATGATAGTAAATTGCATTAAGGGCCAGCTCTTTAGTGACAGCAATAGGATCCTTACCAAGAAAGTTATTAATGCACAAATTTACTTCCTCAATCTAGAATTGAGAATTATGCAAAAAGCTAACAAGGTTACCAAGAAAGTTATTAATGCACAAATTTACTCCCTCCATCCAGAATTGAGAATTATGCAAAAAGCTAACAAGGTTAAGAATGTCATACCAGATAGTTTTAGAGAAGCTGCAGTAAAAAAAGAGGCATTCCTCAGACTCACTACCTGTTGTACACAACACACAGTCAGCATTGTTAACAGTGCCCCATAAGAGCAATTTATCCGTAGTTCTCAAGGCTTTCTTGAGGGCAAAGCCAGGTGATAAAACTATGTCTGGGAATGGACTGAGAACCGTACCAGCCTAGTCCATTGTAATTTAGGGTTGGGATTCCTAAGGTGGTTGTAGGTGTCCTTCAGGGTGTAGTCCCCATTAGAACTGCCAGTCCAAATCAATTCATCAGGGTGGTCAGTGTGAATGTTAACCCCCTGAGCCAGATTAGTAAACTCCTCCATGGTATGAGTAGCATATTTAGGAATAACACAATGACCACCTTGAATAATATTACTCACTGAAGCTCTCTTGTTCACAGTATAGTTATAAGTGAATTGGCCAGGAAATAAAGTTATGAGCACTCCAAGGGGGTGCCAAGAGTCATACCAAAGACCGGTTTCTCTCCCATTGCCAATGGTATAGAGAACAATCTTGCTAGCAGCCTCAAGCTCATTCAGCAACTTTCTCCAGCACCGGCTACAATCGGCAGGTGCAGTAGTACTCCAAAGATTCCTACCTTTTATCAAATTCTTATTAACACCCACTGGACCCATATGTTGTCTACTTGTCTTTTTGGTCCACAATGGCCCAAACCTGTCTCATTATAGCAACTTTGTTTGTGATCTCAAGGTTTTTAATATTCAACCCCCCCCCCCCCCCCCCCCCCCCCCCCTACCCACACACACCCATCAAAAGGATGGTAAGAGTCAAATCAGTTCACATTAGAAGATTTGAATCAAGCACACCATAGGAAATTTCTAAAAGTTTTATCAATCTCATAGATAGTCCTTTGGGGCAGAATGAAACAAGCACACCAATATCCATTCATTCCTCTCATAACAGCTTTGATGAGAACGAATCTACCAGCATAAGCAAGATTTACCTTTCCAAAACTTCACTTTATTGTTTATGGAGTTGATGAGAGGTAGGCAATCAATGTGCGTGAGTCTGGCAGATATTAAAGGGAGACCAAGGTACCTCATAGGGAGAGTACTAGCTTGAAAGCCCAAAATGCTTCTCATAGTATTAACTTCATGATCATCCAGGGCAAAGGTGAAAAATGCAATCTTAAGTTACTCTCTAAGATAGTGAAGTTCTTAAACTGATTAAGAGAGTCCACAAGGGCTTGTGCTGAACAAGAACTACCATCCATAAAAGCCAAGGGGTCATCCGGCAAAGCAAAGGTGAGTAATGATGGGATCTTGGCATTTAGGATGGAGCTTGTAAGAGCATTCATCCTCTTTCTTTCTAAGAATTTTAGTAAGGAGGTCCATGATAAGCACAAAAATATATGGAAAGATAGGGTCACATTGTCTGATGCCTCTCTTTCCCTTGAAGTATCCCTTAAGAGATCCATTGATGTTGATGGAGTATTTTGGGGCAGTGATACACTCCTGGATCCAATTGATGAAGATAGTAGGAAAGCCATGTCTTTTAAGAATCTCCAAGATAGCATTCCAATATACCACATCTAAAGCTTTCTCTAAGGCCACCTTGATAGTGCATATAGGAGGACCATGCCCTCTGTGATAGTTCCTTACCAACTCATGGGTGATCATGATATTGTTTTGAATATGTCTACTATGAATGGAAGCAGATTGATTATGGTTAACCAAAGATTGAATGACCCTCTTAATCTTGCAAGTGAGAATTTTAGTAATAGTCTTGTAGACAATGTTACAACAAGAAATAGGTCTAAATTCTCCAAAAGAACAAGCAGTTTATGTCTTAGGAATAAGGGTAATAAATTAATAAATGTAGCATTCATTTCACCAAGCAGTTTTCCGAAACAATTTTTGTAAAGGGTTTCTACAAAATCACTACCAGCAATGCTCCAACATTTTTTGAAAAAGTATGAGGTGAACCCATCAGCCCTGGGGATCATCATCTCCAATATTAAAATGGGCAAAGATAATCTTATTACTAGTAACAGTAGCAACCAACTCATTTTTACCTCTTTCTCTAACCTGGTCAAAAGCATGGTTGTCCATAAAATCACTGTTATTGATATAACAACTCTGACTACCATGAATTTTTTTGAAAGTAATTAACAATCTCAAGTCCTATTTTATTAGGATCCTCAAGCCTATTGTCATCATCAGCAAAGAGTTTATTATTATTCCTTGCTCTCCTACGTCTTATAGAGTTGTGAAAGAAACTAGTATTAATCAGCCTTGGCAAGAGTAATATAGTTTTTCTCAAGCTTCTTTCAAAGTGTTGAGAGAATTAGCTTGTAGAACAAATTGATGAAAATCTAACTGTTGCTTGGCCAACCTAACCCCATCTTTCAACTTGTTGAAGTTATTGTGGTTCCAAGTGATTAGAACATTTTCATCAGTTTAATCTTTGTGACCAGTTGTGATACATTGGATTACCTTCCACCTCTGCAGCTTCCCAAGTATCCTTGATAAGGGGCAGAAAGTCACTTTGTTTAGTTCATTAGTTGTATAATTTGAAGGATTTGGGGCCCTCACTGTTAGGAGCAAGAGAGTTGACAATCATTGGGGAATGGTTTGAGACTCTAGGGTTCAAAAACTCAACGTGGAATCAGCTAAAGTTGGTAAGACCCCCCTCCCCCCCCCCCGCCCAACTCTCTCTCTTGGTAATTCAAGATGTAGTTAAAATCACCTACTAAAAGCGAAAGTTAGTATTGTTCAAATAGTGTTGAACAATTCTATTCCACAGCTCTTTCCTACCAGAATAACTATTGATCTCATAAACAATGGTTAACCAAAATTGAGTCCCATCCTTCCATCCTTCATAGTGGCTTCAACAAAGATAGCTTGGTCAAGAGAGTAAAAAATAACCAGGTTGACAACAGTGGGATCCCACATTAGCCAGTTTCTACCCAGCTCAGAGTAACCATAGTTAGTGTGGTAATCCCAGGGGAAATGTTATTGAACACTCTATCCTTGTTTATCTCTGTAACTTTAGTCTCCACCAAGCCTACTAGAGAAGTTCTATATTTTTTAGTAAGTGCTCTGATTTCTTTTTGTTTTAGGAAGTCATTGAGGCCCCTAATATGATAAGATTACATCAGTAACTTAGATAAGAATGACTTGGTCAACATTGATAACATTAAGAGACTGCATTGCAGAGGAAGAGAGTGAAACAAAAGTCTTATTATTTAGAGTTGATCATTCTCCTACAATACAATTTATAGACTATATATAGCCAAACATAAAAGCCTAATTAGGAACTTATTAAACATGAAAAATAGAAACTTAAAAAATAAGACATTACTTTCCTAATAGTAACTAATATTAATTCTGCTTCTAACCACCCCCAGTCAAACTCAAGATGGTACGCAAGTACATCAACAGTTTGCAAATAGTAAAATAGAATCACTGTACTAAAGCTTTACTCAACCGCCAAAAATAAGATTATGATCAGAAATAACAAGAACCAAATCCGAAATAGCTCAGATGCTCCACCCTCAAAATCTAATGCACAACTAAGAACATTTAACTTAACCAGATGTGACCAACAACTGCCACATCCTGAACAAATGCGACCAGCCGCCGCCAAGATCCTAAACAAATGCGACCAATCATCGTAGATCCTAAACATATGCAAAGTAACTGCCAGATCATAAACAGATGCAAACTAACCGCCAGATCCTAGACAGATGCGAACTAACCGCCAAATTCTACCAAATGCGAGCTAACCGCCTGTCTTAACTAAATGCAAACCTAATGACAAATCCTAGCTAAATGCAAATTAACCGCAATACCTTCCATATCAAAACCAAGACCTGAACTGACAAATACCCAAATCAAATGTGAAACCCAAAAGTCAAATACGCGACATCTACCTCAAAATATCAATTGCCAAACCATCATAACTACCCACACATCACTTGTAATAACTATCGCCTCTCAAACTCTGAACTAAAACTGAATTCAAACCCTTAAATAATTAGATAGCAGATCGGTTCTTCTCAAATGATCCAGAACATAAACCCTTCTTACACAATTAGTTATTATACTCAAATGATAGATTTAGGAACCAAATAACCAACGAAGCAGATTCGGAGCACACACAATTCAGAACTTTTTTAAGTGATTGTTAGTCTTATATTAGAAGCAGCAGTAGGAGATTTGAGAAGCAACAAATGACCAGAAGGTTAGAACCATAAAGTAATCAACCATAATAACACACTAGTAAAATTAGAAAGATTTGAGTAACCAAATTAGCTTGTATCATTACTAACATCGCCACATAAACCAGTGCCCAAAACCCAGGGATCGATTATCACCACCCTGAGATCAGATCCCAACACCCAAAAATAAGATATTACCCAACTAAGAACAACTCAGATGAAACAAACTCACAACCTGAAATTCTGAACAAATATGTTGTGTTAAATCATGAGAAAAGAACTGATGTAGCTCAAATAAAACATTGTCGTTGTACCCTGAAACTAGAAAGGATATCGAATAACTTAAGATCTCCACGCACATACCCATTGAAGATTTAAATGAACAACGAACCCAACTTATTGATTTCAAAGCTCTCCATAAAAAACTGATTTCTTCTTCACCAAACCTAACCGATTTTACCCAAGCAAATCCTAACCCGAGAATAAAGGTGATTCGAGGCTGTTCAACATTAACCAAGCATTAATAAACACCGGCAAAAATCCAACACCAGCTAATTTCAAAACAAACTGAGTCAGAAATCAATCAACCCCAAACATGGAATCAAACAACCCTTGAACCAGAAATTAAACAGCCCCCAAACATGGATTCAGACAAGTTCAAAACTAATTCAACCATAACAACAAACAAATCAGCAGAGAGGTGTATCAATGATACCTTAATTACCCGATTGAAACCCAACTATCAAATACTTAGAAACCAATTGTAAGAAACGAATCAGTAAGGATTGAGCAGAGATCAAAATACCCAAATCATAAAAAAATTAACACCGCATAGATTTCAGCATTAGGATAGATTAGGGTTTCAAAACAAAAGCATTTCATATGATTTCAAAAATCTAATCATCTAGTAGAAGGAGTAGAATTCCTTAATCATTCTCTGAGGATGCCAAACCTCGCTCTGATACCATGATAACATTAAGAGACTACATTACAAAGAAAGAGAGTGAAACAAAAGTTCTATCATTCAGGGTTGATCATTCTCCTACAATACAATTTATAGGCTATATATAGCCAAAAATAAAAGCTTAATTAGGAACTTACTAAACATGAAAAATAGAAACTTATAAAATAAGACATTACTCTAGTAATTGTAACTAATATTAATTCTACTTTTAATAAGCATGACCAAGTCCCCTTGCTACTAATTCCTTTATTCTTGTAACTCTAGTATGTTGTATTTAATCTTACATCAGTCCTATAAATAGACTGTAGCTGTAATCAAATAATTATAGAATCAAAAGCTGTCATTGAAAGCAATCTTCTCTAAATCTAAAACGTATCATGGTATCAGAGCGCTCAAAGATTATGACTTAATTATCAACACGCTATCTAGTTCGGTTATTCTCGGTAACTTCTTTTCTTTGTTTTCATCATCAATCAAACCCTGCATGCAATGGCTTCCACAATTGATTCCAGTTGCACTCTAGATGTTGCCCGGTTAACAAAAGTCCTCCCCACCTTACTCAACCTGGTGTCGCTCAATCTTGGAGAGAAAAATTATCTCCTATGGCAACATTAATTTGATCATCTCTTAATCGGATATAGCCTTATGGGTTATATCGATGGTACCTTCCCTCCACCATCACCATTTATTTCTGGTATTGCAAAAGATGATAGTATTGCTCAGCCAAATCCATCATTCCACGCTTGGAAGCAAATTGATCAACTCGTGATGGCGTGGATCTTCTCCACCATTACCGAAAAATTCCTTGTAGATGTGGTTAGTCTTCCGAGCTTCAAAGAAGTCTGGGAGACACTCAAAGATATGTTCATCCAACATATTATAATGCGTGAAATAGAACTTCGACAAAAAATACAAAGTTGTCGAAAGGGGACTCGATTTATGTCCACCTATATTAAAGAATTCAAACGAATTTCAGAAACTGTTGCTTGGCGAAGATAAATTTTCTTGGCTCATCAAAGGCTGGATCGAACCTACAATGTAATCCAAACCGATATTAAAACTCAGGAAAATTATCCCACTTTTAGGGAACTATAATCAATGCCCCTAGCAGAGGAAGTACTCCTCAAGTCATTCTTATCCAAGTTACTGATATAATCTTATCATGTTTCAAATATCCAAGGTAATCTCCAAAACCGATCTCCTTATACTGGATTTGATTCACTTCATATGGGTGATGGAAACCCTCTCTCTAATACACATACTAGGAATCACATGTTACATACACCTACTAAACCTTTAGTATTTAAATATGTACTTGTTATCCCTCATCTTCGTAAATATCTTCTTTCCGTTAGTCGTTTGACTGATGAGAATGTTTGTTCCGTTGAATTTAACTCATCCTCTTGTTTGATCAAGGATCCGAAGTTTAGTAAAATTCTTGCGCAATGAACCCGTGAAGGTGACCTCTATATCTTCAAACCCTCTCTTTTGAGTCTCATTGCAACTAAAGGACCTTCTATTTTGTGGCATCAACGTCTCGGGCATGTTTCAAATACAATTGTTCAAAATTTATTAAATAAATTGCTTGTTGATTTTACATTTCCTAAAACATTTCCAGTTTGTGAAAGTTGTTAACTTGGCAATAGTATTTAATTGCCTTTTCATGTTATTAATAAAAGGGCCCTTTTCCTTTGCATACAATTCATTCCGATGTATGGGGTCAATCCCCAATTGCATGTACTTCAGGTTTTCTGTATTACGTACTGTTTATTGACTCATATAGTCGTTACACATGGCTCTTCCCTTTAAAAACAAAATCTGAAGTATTCACATGTTTTGTCAAATTTCAAAAAATGGTTGAAAATCTATTTGACCGAAAAATCAAAATCCTCCAAACTGATGAAGGAGGTGAGTACGCCAAATTCGCTACTCATCTCCAAAATGGTAGTATTGTTCTTTCATGTCCACATATCCCTCAACAAAAAGATGTTGGTGAACGTAAACACTGCTACATCACCAATATTAGTCTCACTCTCGTGTAAACAGTTCATCTTCCTCACACCTATGGACATTAGTTTTTCTTACAAGTACATACCTCATTAATAGACTTCTAAACCTTGACTAAAAAATGAAAGTCCATGTTTCTTACTTCACAAAGAGCAGCCTTAGTACAACCACTTGCATATCTTTAGGTGTGCATGCTTTCCTTATTTAAGAGATTATAGCCCTCACAAACTTTTACCCAAGTCCGTTCTTTGTACTTTTTTGGGGTATAAAACTATTCACAAAGTTATAGGTGTATGCACAAGAATTATAGACGAGTATTCATATCTCACCATGTTGTATTTGGTGAGAACAAGTTTCCATTTGCTTCCCCTACTACAACTGAACCTACCCCTTCAATTCCCCACCTCCCACCATTCCAAATCATCCCTCCCTCAATACCACACCCTTTACCTTTTATCCCACCCCCTTCCAACCAGCCCGCAACCTTAGTACCTATTGTCGAACCTAACACAGACCTATAGCCTCCACAACTGTCCATGAGAACATCTCTACAGCCCCAACTCAATCCACTCTATTGAGCCCCCATTAATCCCTTCCCCACTGCCTCTCATGGTCACAAAAGACGGCCATGTCCAAAGCCATTAATACTTCTCGTATCAATTAATCCACAATACGATAAAGAAGCTCTAGTTAGCAGAAAAATATGAAGAACACCAATTGGTTGGGAAAAATAAAGATTCAATTGTTAAAAATCAAGTAATTACAATGACAATACTCAAAACCCTAAGTTCTTCCTCATAAACTTTTTTTAGATCTAACATAACCTAACAATGCCTAGCCTTGCCCCTTTAATAAGGGTTACAAGTCCTAGTTACAAAATAGGACAAATATGCCCTTAAATTCCTAAAGAGAAAGGCTAAATCGCGCCTCTGTTCGAACAAAATAAGTTTCTGTTCGAATAAAAAAAAATTATTCCAATAAAACACCTCAGGCCAAAATGTATTCAAATACACATAAAAGTGTATTCGAACAGAAAAAATAACATAAATGTATTCGAATAATCAATTAGAATAAAACACCTCAGGCCGAAATGTATTCGAACAGAAAATAAATCTGTTCGAATATAATTGTCATCAAATCATCCCGAGATCCTCCTGGATCATGGCTCCCCCCCCCCCTTAGGAGCCTTGAGCTCCTGCTCAAGCTAGAACTGGAGATGTGGGAATGCGGCGATGCCCATTTTCCTGCTGTACCACTTCGACTTGCTAGGTAGCTGACCTTCTTCCCAACTCGGAACGACCCAATACCACCACATATCTTGCCTGGCAGCAACTTTCGGCGAAACAAACTACGCCCCTTGGGATCATCATATCCTACAACATACGCTGACGTAACAAAAGGTTGTATCTGCATAGAAACCAACATAGCGGAAGTAGGTTGTAATGGGGGTCGAGATAACCTATTATCCATTTTGTTGTCCACTCCCTTCTTATACTGCATAATCAAGGAAAATTGTTGGAGATACGACATCCCCTTCATCTGGCGAGCTTGCTGTAGCTTGGACTGTGTAGCTAAAAACTGAAACGGTTTTTGTGATCAGTATGTACCACAACCTCCTCTTGCAACGTCCCCATGTCGGTTGGTTGCCTATAAGACGTTGTCATAGTAGACAATACTTTAACCGACGTACCCTCCTGAACCAGTCGAGCCAATAACACAAACTTGCAGCTCGCATTAACCAGCCGCTTCACCTGAGTCGCCGTTACTAAATTAGACGTAGTGACATTCTCCTTACAAGCATTGATATGTAACTCATTTCCCTCCTTCACAAGGCGATACATGCGAGCTCTACGGTAATGAATAACATCTCAGTCCCAAAGATAAGGGGCTACCCAAGATGACCTGACACACATCCAAAGGAACCACCTCCACGTCACCTCGTCACCTCGTCAATAATCATTCAGTGATCGTAAACTTGAAAGTACACTACTTCGTGATCATCAAATCCGCATATTTCTGAATCCACCCCAAACCATAAGGCTTAGGATGAGCTGCAGTCGTCAAACCCATCTTCTTCACCAACGTCTCAGAAATCAAATTTTGTTGACTACCCGGATCCACAATGGCCTCGACTAAACTTTGCTTCACCTGAATACTAACATGAAAAAGTTCATCCCGACTCTCCTCCTCGGTAGCCAAATTCTGCTGAAACATAAGTGCAAGCTTAGGATTTGGTTTAACTAAATCCGGGAGGTCAACAACCTCTGTGGCTAGTACATATCTCTCTTTCTTGCCTTTCTTCTCCTTCGGCTGAAGCTCCGGGTGAAGTTTCCAATAATAATCGGAATTATGCCCACTCGCCTTACAATGATTGCAATGAAACTCCTTGGACGAAGACCTCTCTCTTTTGGCCTCTCCCTTATGCTCGTTTTTCCAACTAGACTTGTACCCCGACTTGATATTGTCGTCTTCTTTGTTGCTTTTCAAGTACTTGCCTTCAATGGCAATTGCCTCCCCGGTAGAGTCCTCGATATTGGCCACAGTAAAGAACTTCAACTCTCTCCGAATGGACTCCGACAAACCCCCCGTGTACTTCATGAACACCTCATACTCGTCCACATCAATGTCCAAAACCAAAGCTTGGTTATGAAACGCCGTAATGTACTCCTGTACGGATTGCTCAAACTTTTGGCGCAAATTGTGCCATTTATACCATTTTTCTTGCTCATACCCAATTGGATAAAATTGTTTTCGCACTAAAACCTTGAATTCTTTCCAACCCAAACTTCCTACATCGTGGCGTTTCTGATAAGATTTCCACCACGTGAGTGCATGACTTGCGAATTTCTACGTAGCAAAGCATATTTGTTGAGCACTGGAGTATTTGTAAACGGAAAAATAAGTTTCTAACTTATCTAACCAATTATCCAACTTCTCGGCATCGATTTAACCGTCTAATACCGGAACTTCAATCTTAAACTTGATACGAAGATTACGTATATGATTCGATGACTTACCAATACCCGATCGCTCTTTGTCGGATTCGGCATCACTAAAATCACTATCGATCTCTGCAAAATCGTCGACTTCCTCGAGCAGCCTCGCCGTGTCGCCGAACCGGAAGCCTTCGCAAGGTTCGTAAGACGCAGTTGTTCTACTAACTCCCCTACAGTAGAAGTTAGGTCGGAAACTGTCGTTTCTAAAATTGTGAGTCGATCATTGGAATCGTCCATCTCTAAATCGCCCTTCTTCTTCAAATTAAGTTTGCGATGAATCGTCAATGGACTCACTAGTTTCTCTTTCGTTTGCTTGAGACGGTCACGTGTAGAGACCATAAACCACAATCAACCCCCGAAGATCGTAACTGGAAAACTAATACCACTTAATCCACAATACGATTGAGAAGCTCTAGTTAGCAGAAAAATACGAAAAACACCAATTGGTTTGGAAAAATAGAGATTCAATTGCTAAAAATCAAGTAATTATAATGACAATACTCTAAACCCTTAAGTTCTTCCTCATAACCTTTTTCTATATCTAACATAACCTAACAATGCCTAGCCTTTCCCCTTTAATAAGGGTTACAAGTCCTAGTTACAAAATAAGACAAATGTGCCCTTAAACGCCTAAAGAGAAAGGCTGAATCGCGCCTTTGTTCGAACAAAATAAGTTTCTGTTCGAATAAAAAAATGTATTCATCTATTCGAATAAAACACCTCAGGCCGAAATGTATTCGAATACACATAAAAGTGTATTCGAACAGAAAAAATAACAGAAATGTATTC
Source organism: Kingdonia uniflora (assembly GCA_014058105.1). Taxonomy (NCBI): domain Eukaryota; kingdom Viridiplantae; phylum Streptophyta; class Magnoliopsida; order Ranunculales; family Circaeasteraceae; genus Kingdonia; species Kingdonia uniflora. The sequence goes on along the minus strand of JACGCM010001911.1, from coordinate 209,759 downwards.
GAATATATTTTAATTTATTCGAATAAAACACCTCATGCCGAAATGTATTCGAACAGAAAACAAATATGTTCGAATATAATTGTCATCAAATCATCTCGAGATCCTCCTGGATCATCATTCCTCTACCAATGACCTTCCCACACGCATATCTTTTTTTTGAAAGGTAAGCTGGGGTTGAAAACAGACCCCACCGGCTTCTATTGAACTACTCATAATTTACAGAAGTAGCCCCCTACATTCAAGGAAGCTCAGAAAACCAAAGACAAAACATCTACAAGTACAACTAAACCGAACTACCATCTAATCTACCAAAAGGCAAAGTAAAAAGCAAAAACTAACAAAAGAGATCTAACTCAAGGCAGTACACCCAAGCCAGATGTACAGCAGAAGTGAAAAAAATAGGCTACTTTCTGAAATAGATCTTGCCTTCTCCATCTTCTTCAACTATTTTCTTAAGATCACTACTGAAATCTTCAGGCTCAATCTCCCTATATCTTTTAGCTGTTTGAGTTTGGTAGGTTATCTGGGGATCTATTTGTCTTTCTAAAAAAGTGTTGCACTGTACAGCTTGTGTTAGTGCTCATCAAACCCTTAATCTTTGTAACTAACCTCCTAACTTTCCAGGGTGGTTTCAGAGTAGTGGTAATCAGCATGAGAGCAAACTTACTATCAGTGTTCACAAAAATATAAGTACCACCTTTACTTCTTAACTGTAGCCTAGTTTGAATTCCTTCCCACACGTATATCTCACAACCCAATACAGCCTTCAACCGTATCTGCCCAACCTCATCATCAAATGATCACCAAAACCCAAGATGGCAGCTGGAAACTTAAAGTCCTCTTAGCTACTAAATACCCTCTAACAAGTTTCCTTGCAGCCACGTCACTTCCAACTCTACTAATTCCACTATGACCTCGAAAGACTTTCAATGAAAAACAATAGCAAATAAGTTTAACGCCCTTATGAAGCAAGGCACTTGTATTTTAGTCCCCCCACCCACTCATAGCAATATTGTAGGTTGCAAGTGGGTATAAAAAAATAAACAAAAAGCTTACGGGCGTATTGAGCGCTATTAGGCCAGATTAGTAGCCAATGGCAATTACCAGCAACCAGGCATTGATTATGAAGAAGCATTTAGCCCGGTGGTGAAGCCACAAACAATCAAGATCATACTTACTCTTGGATTTCAAATGGTTGGTCGATGCTTCAACTAGATGTCAATAATGTCTTCTTGCATGGAGAATTAAAAGAGGAAGTATACATGTCACAACCTCCTGGTTTTATAGATCCCAATTATCCTTGATATGTATGCAAGCTTCAAAAAGCTCTTTATGGTCTAAAATAATCTCCAAGGGCATGGCTCAATAGTCTCAGATCCCACTTATACGAAATTGGCTTCACAAATAGCACTGCCGACACCTCCGTTATTCTCAAAAAAAGGCTCTCATATGGTGATCCTCATTGTATATATATGATATTGTCATCACTAGTAATGATTCCTCACAAATCAATTCAATTATTCATGCTCTCACACACCAATTTGATATGCAAAACTTGGGGAAACTTTACTATAATCTTGGGATGGAAGCTAAGGACTTGAACAACGGCATCTTTTTGAATCCAGCAAAGTATTCTCTGGAGATTCTCTTCAAATTTAGTCTGGTAGGCTGCAAACCAGTGTCAACCCTGCTATCAAAGGTTCTAAGATGTCAAAAACCGACGGTGAACCGTTAAAAGATGGAACCAAATATCGTTCAATGGTGGGATCACTACAATACTTAACAATGACGAGACCTGACCTTGCTTACTCGGTTAACCAGGTTTGTCAATTTCTTCATGCTCCCACTACAAATCACCTTGAAGCATCCCGCGCATACTAAGATATGTTAATGGAACCCTGGATTATGGACTTCTCATCACCCCCTTCTTCGGACCTCAATCTTAATGCATGCTCTGATGCAGATTGGACCGGATGTCCTGATGATAGACTGTCCATTAGTGGTTCCGCCATCTTTCTAGGTCCCAAGTCCCAACATTATCTCATGGTTAGCAAAGAAACAATCCAGTCTCAAAGTCTTGCACAGAAGCTGAATACAGTGCCTTATCATCTGCAAGCAGAGAAGTAGAATGGTTTAGTACTCTTACGCGGTATTGGTATCTCAACTTCCAGCTGTCCAACTCTCTACTGTGATAATATTGGTGCAACATATCTCACGACAAATCACGTCTTTCATGGTCGGACACGACATATCGAAGTTGATGTTAATTTTGTACAAGAAAAGGGTTAGGAAAGGAAAGCTAAAAGTGGTCTTCGTCCCTACTGAAGAGCAAATAGCTGGTATTATGACCAAGGGCATACGTGAACACCGCGTTCACCGGCGTTCACGATTCTTAGAGCCAAACTGTCCGTCCAACAATGGTCGTTCAGCTTGGAGGGTGTTACAATTACATCAGTAGCTTAGATAAGAATCAAGTCCTAGATTCTTGCAACTAATTCCCTTATTCTCGTAACTACAGTATATTGTTATCAATCTTACAAGAGTCCTATAAATAAACTGTAGCTATTATCAAATAATTATAGAATCAAAAGCTGTCATTGAAAGGTCAATAGAAGTACACAAAATATACTCACCTTCCTTGTGTGTCTGCTCCATCCTTGAGCTTTGAGGTTGTCAAGCCTGTTGTTTGATCTTTTGAGGGGGAGTAAAGCCTAGCCCTGCTGTGCTCCCTCTCTAAGATCTCCAACTGGAAAGCCAAGCTCAAGAAGCCTCTAGAGAGACTAGTATCCTTAGGATCTACCAAGTAACCTGCACAAAAGCTATTGTTTGGGGGTGTTTGTTTTTGCCACTAATTAGACAAAATCACTAATTAGTGGCAAAATCACTTAGTGGATGTGTTTTGTGTTAGTAGTGCTATAATTATGTTCCCTTGGTCCCACATTGGTTATTCATAGAAGTTGAAGAATCACGTGGTTGTTACGATGCCCACGTAGGGATCGTTTATCCACCTCTCAGTACCATTCTCTCTATTTTAATTATTTTTAATTATTTTATTTAATTGCATTATAATTATGAGAAGTCTCCTAATTAGAGTCTAGCTAAGGTTTCTATTTTTACTAGGTCTCATCTCTTATAAAAGAGAACCTAAGCTTAGATTATTTTAGTAGAGTTGGTTTGAAAGATAAAGGTTTAGCCTTAAAGAGAGTAATGTAGAGTTTAGTGTAAAACCTATAAATCTTAGGTCTTTTGGTCTTTATTTTATACGATTAAGAGCGATTTAGTAAAAGTGAGTTTTAGTTTTAAATTAATTATGATTGCTAGAAAAAGCTTTTGTTATAGTTCCTATCAAATTTGTTATCATAGTAATGTTCTCTTTGGGTATTTTTTTACATCTGCATTTGTGATTTATGCGCTGCTACAGTGATTACAATAACTTGAAGAAGATCTACGCGAACATTGACTAAAAGATGGATGCGATCCTTGCCCTATTGAGGGCCCTTACTAGTTTCGATGGGGACAAAAGATTTGCCGATGCCATTGAAGAACCTACGAGATAAGTTGCGGGGTATCGATGGTAATAAGTTGAGAGAGGTGGACAAAAATTCGATCAACGGAGTTGTCAAAATAGTACCTAAAGTTGTTGGAGTGGGTTTTTATGGCTTGGATTCGGTGAAGTGTTGGCCGCAGGGAACAAAGGTTCAAAATAGTATAGTAACCGAATAAGGGCAGAATTTTGTAATCCCTCGCCATTAATTGTTTGGGATAAGCCCCCAATCTTTGATGAGTCTCTAGAATAGGTAATTACTTTGAAGTTTGTTGATCCGTTTTGGGATGAGTTTGAAGACCGCCCAAGTCAGAATTTTAATCAAGTATTTGAGACCTCTCGATGAAGTCAAGCACAGTATTTTTGGTGAAACAATAGTTTCTTTTTTTTTTGTATGACAAGTACCGTGGGAGGATTTGTACATGTTATGTGCTCAAGGCTAACCCTTCCACCTTCAAAATTTACGGACGACTTTTTCAAAGACGGGAATAGTTGATGGAATACGTGGTAGTTACGATCCCACCTCTAAGGAACACTCTCTCTATTTTAGTTATTTTTATTTATTTTATTTTAATTGCATTATAATTATGAGACTTCTCATAATTAAGGTCTAGCTAGGGTTTATATTTTTTTGTTAGGTCTCTTCTCTTATAAAAGAAAGTCTAAACTTAGTTTATTTGAGTAGAGTTGGTTTGAAAAGGAAAGGTTTAGCCTGAGAGAGAGTGATGTAGAGTTTGGGGTAAAACTCATAAACCCTATGTCTTTTGGTCTTTATTTTATGTGATTAATAGCGATTTAGTAAAAGTGAGTTTTAGTTTTAGCTTAATTGTGATTGTTAGAAAGAGTTTCCATTATAATTCCTATCATAAGTAGTTTAATGTCTCTATCATATATAGAGAGAGTATGATGCAATATAAATTATCAATTTAATAATAATAATTTATCCCTCTAATCAATTTCTACATGGTATCAGAGCAAGTTACCACATTCCACACCCTCGCTGATTTTGTTTTTTTGATCTGATTTCTAGCCGCCGTTATCCCCCTACCCCCCCCCCCCCCCCTCTCTCTGAAGAATAACGATTATCACTGTCTCTTTGGTAACGTTGTTCTCATCGCAACCTAAGCTTCTACATCTTTTTAGTTTTTTTGATTCGGTCGCAGGATGTGATAAATATTGATCTGAATCCCAAATATGTTTTGTTTAATTGAGGTAATCGATCGCGATTGCTATAGGTGACGAGTTGAGTTCAAGTTCGATCATTTCGTCGATTGGAACGAGTGAAGATGTCTAGTCGTTCAACTTAGTTCATGATAATCCAAATCTGAAGATTACCTTATAGCTACTAGATGGTTTGAATTATGTTCGATGGACGCAGTCCGTGAAATTGTTTGTTGGTGGTGGTGGAAAGATAATGTTTCTTCTTGACAGAGAAACTGAACCTGTAGAATCAGATTCGAAGTATGCAAAGTGGTTCTCAGATGATTCAATGGAGAGAACTTGGTTGATTTATTCTATGCAGCTTACGATCTCTGTTGGGTACTTATTCACGAACAATGCGTATCTGATTTGGGAATCATTTTGTAAGTTATATTCTCAGCGAAAGAATAATGCTAGGATCTTTTTAACTTTTCGATAAGATTAGGAATTTTAAGCAGGGTACTCAGACTTTGGGGATGTATTATGCGAGACTTTGATCAAGTTGGGAATAATTATCTCATTATGATAGCTTCATCGAGTGACCAGCTAGCACACCAAGTACAGAGGTTCATACTCCACCTTCGATAGTAGATAATTATGCAAAGATTGTTGAGATGACTAAGGTATTTTAGTTTTTTGCATGGCTCAATCCCGACTTTGAGTATGCACGAGTTCATCTACTTAATAGGACTCTTTTTCTAACTCTTGAGGATGCAAACGCAGATTGTTTCTCTGATTAGAGTCGTCAGTTACTTATGCCTCTTATCTCCATAATCCCTTCAGAAACCTCTGTTATGGTTGTTTGTTATTTTTATCCAGTACTACAATCAGTTCCTTCACAGACTTCACTGGCATCATCACCAAGCCTTTATCCATTACCAGCAGCTTTCAGAAACTCTCATTCCCCAAGGAATAAGTGTGATTATTGTGGTAAATGAGGACATCTAAAGACAACTTGTCATGTTTTGAACGGGCGTGTTCCTGGTTATCTACCCTGCCCATCTTAGTCCTCAGTACACTTATTTGCCGACTTTAGTACGCCAAATTCTTCTGCCTTTAGTGCTCTCTCTCAGGATCAGATCAGCAGGTTTCGACAACTTCTCTCTGTCTTCCACACCGACAGCTTTTCATGCAGGTAACTTCCCATTCGTAAATAGTATTTTTGCATCTCCGACTTCGCCTTGGATTGTTGACTCGGGTACCACCGACAATATGAATAATATCTCTTCTCTTTTCTGGTCTTATGCTTCTAGTTCATGGCAACAGACTGTTCCTCTTGCCAATGGAACTAAGACTCCTACTGCATGGAAATGTTGTATCCCGATTACAAATTCCCTTTCGTTACTTAATGTTCTTCAAGTTCAACAGTTGGAAATTAATCTTCTTTCTGTTAGTAAAATTATCATAAATAAAAAGTGCAGTATAATATTCTTTTCCGATTATATTGTTTTTCAGGATCTTGTATCACGGAAGATGATTGGCAATGGGCGTTAAGAGGGTGGTCTTTATTTCCTGAATGGACCTCTCTCTTCTATTTATCTTCAAGCTCTCTAGTTAAAGTCTATGTCTAGCAGTTAAAATAGTGCTACTTTGACATCACCGCTTAAGTCATATTTCCTTTGAGTATTTACGGCATTTGTTTTCGCCTTTCTTTTTCAAAAATTTCATGTCTAATTTTTCTTGTGAGACGTGTGAACTGGCTAAACATCTTTGTAGCACCTATCCGTTGAATATAAATAAAGCTTCATCTTGTTTTGATATTGTGCATCGGATGTTTGGGGTCCTACCCCGGTTACCTCTGGTTTAGGATTTCGTTATTTTGTGTTATTCATTTACAATTTTTCGAGGTGTACTTGGGTTTATTTGATGAAATCCAAGGATAAGGTCTTCTCTATTTTTCAGCCATTAACCTCAATGGTTCGTACTTTATTTGGGAAAGCTATTGAATTTTTTTGTTCCAATCAGGATGGGGAATTTATGTCCCAAGATCTTCGGACATTTTGCAATATCAATGGCATTAAACATCAAACCTCTAATATAAAACCTCTACAACAAAATGGCAAATCGGAAAGGAAAAATCATTACATTCTTGATCTTGCTCTATTGGCATGAATTTCCCTAACATTTTTGTCTAACGTTGTTCTTACGATGGTGTTTCTTATTAACCGGTTTTCATCTCGAGTGCTCGATTTTTGCACTCTATATTATATTATTTATCTTAATCGTTCTATTTTTTCAGATTCTATCTCGTGTTTTTGGGTGTCTGTTTTCTTTATGTCACTGGGTCAGCCTCTAAACTAGATCTTCGTGCCTTAAAATGTGTGTTCATATGTTACTGTTAAGCTCAGAAGGGTTATATGTGCTTTCATCCTTCATCCCGTCGCAATTCCCCTTCTATAACGTTACGTTCTTCGAACAAGCTCCATTCTTTTTGGGCAGTGTTCTATCTCAGGGAGAGTATTTTTTAGTTCGCCCTTTTCCTTCAGAAGATTTATCTTCTCCTCCTTCAGAACCACTTCTGTTGAGTGTTCCGTATTAGTCTTCAATCTCACCTTTATTTTTACATCCTTTACAGGTTTATATTCAATGCAATCCATGACGCCAGCCTCCTATACCAAACTGCCAAGCATCCTCTGTATCTTCAGGTCCGCCGCCTGCCACCAATTCACATTTATCATGTATTGAGTCTTCTCCTACTTCTTCTATACTAGTTACTACTACTGATGAATCACTTGCTTCTCATAGTGATGATGATTTGTTATTCGGAAAAAGAAACGTAATGCAAGAAAGCTTGATAGATATTCAGATACAACGGTTTATTCTATCGCTGATTACACTTTAGATAATATGGAAACTTGGGAGAGTCTTACACATATAAAATGTACGTTCCTTGGCTCTGGGTGCGCAAGATAGCAATGTCTAGCTCAAGGGTATTCTTGTAACTTGTGGAGGCTTAGGTTAATAATTTGATAAGAATGGCATTTTCTGGTAAGTTTTGGTAGGTAACCAGTCATCTTTGACTGGGTTTTCCTCTTCTATGTTTGGTTAGTTTCTCCTTCGTCTCCATGAGCACGTTAGCGTAAATTCGATCTTCCCCTTGAGCTAATTTGCAGTGATGGATCTTTGGGAATCGGGGAAGGCTTTCGTAAGAGATCATGGTACAAGAAACCCTAAAATTGCAGAGAATGGGAAACCATCGTTTGCAAATATGGCCAGGTTGAATACGGTAGAAGTTATTCGCTTTAGCAATTTCCCGTTTCAGGTCGGAGGGTGATTTCCCGTCGATTAAAGCCCCATCTGATGGTCACAAGAGAGGATTAGATAGAAACAAATTTAATTTGGCTTTCAGATTGGATATGCTCAAATCTAAAATCGAAGATATCCGTGCGCAAGCATTGGAGATGTGGAAACCTCAAGGATCCTTTCGGATTGTCCCAGTTGGGAAGGGGTATTGCACTGCGATGTTAGACAATGAACTTGATAGAAACGGAGTTTGAGTCTGTGGGTCATTCACAAACAACTTCTTAGGCTCTCTCCTTGGAATACCTGCTTTGATCCTGAGAAGCAAAGGAACTCTCATGCCCTCATTTGGGTAAAATTTACAGAACTTGGGATTGAATTTTGAGAAGTAGACTCTCTAATGTCGCTGGGAAAAACCTTAGGCACCCCAATTCAAATAGACCACTCCTTATCCACCACGGAGTTTGGTTATTTTGCAAGGGTTTTAGTTTAATATAGACCTTGTTGCCCCAATTCCTTAAAAATTTCCTGTTGAGGTGGATGATGGTGGTGATTTCTGGCAGCAGATTGAGTAGCATGCCAAAGTTTTGTCCTCACTGTAAATTTATTGGTCATACCTTTTCATAGTGTGGAGCAATTAAAGCTCAAGTTCTTAGAGCTGAAGAACCTAGAGAAAAACAAATAAATTCTGAAGCTGCTAAGTCTCAAGCTCCCCATCCTTTTGATACTATGCCGAGCACAAAAAATCAAAAGAAAAGATGAAGGAAGAAGAAGAAGAAGAAGAAAAAGGAAACTCAACTCCCATATTCGAAGATTGATGTGCCTGAGAGCAGTACTGTTCATCTTCACCCTGATTATAATTATCCTGAGTGTAACTTTGATTACAATGACTCAAAAGATACAAATATAGAAAGAGAGTCTACTCCAACCCCTCCAGTGCCTTCATCTGATACTATTGGTAAGGCTGATGCTTGTTATGCTGGTAATAAAGGTGGGTGTCTCCTAATCACAGCTGTGGATCACCAGTTCCTTCTCCTACCCCTTTCTGTTCTCCCAGCTCAGAGTGCTCTGATCCTAGTCATCTGATGAAGGAAGCTGCTCTGGTTCAATACTTCAATTGCACTCTCATGACACTTGGGCTGATATGGTTGAAGATGATGAGGGAGATGCATCTTTCATAGCTCAAGTTGATGATTGGCAGGCTATTGGAAAAAAGAAAAAACCTTCTGCAAATAAAAAGAAAACTACATTAAAACCCAAAAATGTAGGAACTAGTGGGCAAGCACCTGCTAGAGCTCACAACAACTCACAACAACAAGAACACCAAGTCCAAATGAATGTTCTCTACTAGAATATTAGGGGGATAGGTAATAAAAGTGGGAACTAGTATGACATTGAGGAACTATACCCTACAAAAATATGTTTTGCGGACCTATATGAAAATTTATGATTGTTGTATGGTCGTTGCAAAGGATAACACGTGGAGCCAAAAACTTTTAAGAAGTTATAATCTGGAGAAACATGAAATAGTTGTTGGAGCGGAATTTTGTTATCAATTGCTTGAGAGGGTAGGCGATTAATTAAGTAAACTGCAGTTTGAAAAGCATAGTTCCAATATAAACGAGGCATATTAGCATGGGCCAAAAGGGTTAGAACGGTGTCGACGATATGACGATGACGTCGTTCCACTGAACCTTGTTGTTCATGTGTATGTGGACATGAAACACGATGATCAATTTCACACGAGGCCAAGTAAGATGATAGACTTCGGTATTCTCCTCCCCAATCAGTTTGAAGACGTTTAATACGGGTTCCAAGAAGATTTTCAATTAATGGTTTAAATTTAGTGAACACGGGAAGAACATCGGATTTAAAAACCAAATATATTTACTAAAATCATCAAGGAAAATGACATAATATTTGTGACCACCAGTAGACAAAAGTGGGGAAGGACCCCATACATCAGAGTAAAGTAAATCAAGGGGTGCATTGCTTGAAACATGAGAAGTAGTGAATGGCAGTGCCCATTTGACAAGCTGGACATATCACAGATGATTCTAGACTCGAACTAGGTAGCTGAAACTTAGAAATAACTCGATGAACGGTGCGCATAACCGGATGACCAAGCCTATTGTGCCAAAGAGAAGCAGAACCTCGTTCACCGACAAACGCAGTTTTCTTGGATGTACTGAACGAAAGAAAAGAGCTAGTTGGCAAATGATAAAGTCTATCATCACATTGGCCTCAAAGTAAAGTCATCTGTGTTGCTCGGTCCTTCACAAAAAAAAAAATTAGGATGAAATTCAACAAAAACGTTATTATCTCTCGTGAGTTTAGAAATTGATAAAAGATTGCGATGAATTGATGGAACATGCAAAATATTGGTTAAAGATAAAGTCTTTGTAGAAGTATTAATTTGAGAGGAGCCAATATGAGAGATTCTCAAACCTGATCCATCACCGATAGTCACCGATCTAATCCTTGATATTCATGAGGCAAGGCAAGGTTTTGAAGGTCGTTTGTTATATGGTGAGTAGCACCAGCATCTAGAAGCCACGAATTTTGATTGGTATTCCTTGAAATATAGTAAGAAGCGAACTGAGAATCATCTTCAGGTTAATAACTGTGATTGAAGCGTTGATGATATTTTAATGCCGAGTGTCCCAGAATTTTACAAACTTGGCATACTGAGAAGATTTTTCCTTGTTGAGGATTGATGGTATTACGAGAAGAATCCCAAGAATTGGAATATCCCCGACCACCTCGAGAATAATTGCGCCCCCGACCATGACCACGAGTGTTGTTGGAGAATCGGTTGGAAGAGGTGTTATTAGTTTAGCTGAAATTTGCTGATACTGTAATCTCAGGAAGAAGTGATTGATCGTTATTTAGCTGGATATCATGACTTAAGAGCATGCCATGAAGATCTATGAAAGAAATTGCCGTAGAGCGAGTGGTGATGGATGTGATGAATGCGGTGTATTCAGGGCCAAAACCTCTAAGAACAGAAGAATGAGGTCTTCATCAACTACTTTTCCAATAGAGGCAGGTTGATCAATAATACCTTTAATCTTGAGAAGGTATTCGGATATGGAAAGAGATTCTTTCCGTTGTTGTTGAAGTTTTTGCTTGAGTTGTATTACTCGAATGCCAGATTGATTGCAATAGGTACGCTCGAGATTCGTCCATACCTCATAAGCAGAGGCGAGCCCAACAACATGGGCATGAACTAGCTCGGTTAGAGAAGATAGGATCCAACTAAGGAGCAGTTGATCCTTGCGATACCAGCTGGTATATGCCGGATTTTGTGTACCGGGAACACCATCTTTGTCCGATAAAAATTGAGTTGGATACGAAGATGCATCGGTGACATAGTCATAGAGATTGTATCCTTTCAGTAGTGGGATGAACTGTGACTTCCAAAGGAGATAGTTTGTCTCAGATAACTTAATTGGAAGGAAGGGATGCACGTTTGGGGAAGAAAAAATTGAGAACTCGAGAGAGGACGAAGAAGAAGAGGCTTGATTAGCCATAGTTGAACCTCTGAGCTCTGACACCATGTTAATGTAAGGTATATGCAGATTGAATGTGTATCTCGTTGATTCTGGAGAGACTACACTTGTTGTTATTTATAGTGAGAAAGTACAACCCATGATCTACCACTAACCCCTATCTAGACATGATTACATGAGTTACATATCTAGACATAATTACATGAGTTACATCTAGACATAATTACATGAGTTAATGATGGAGAAGTGGATGATGTCTTTACAGAGGTAAACCTTTTCAAACTTTCGAAGCCTTCATTTTAAAATACCTATGTATTCTGCCATTTTTTCGTTGGCCTGGAACGTCCTGCTATGCTGGTTAACAACTAGCTGTGAGTTGGTAAAGATGAAAATTTCTTTCATGCCCAGCGCCAACGCCGCGTCTAGTCCATCCAAAATGGCTTTCTACTCGGCTTCGTTGTTACTTAGTGGGAAGTTGACTCTGATTGTTTTTTCTATCTTTTTGTTGTTTAGAGTTACTAACACGACCCCTAGGCCTGACCCACCTTTGTTAACTGATCCGTCCGTGTACAGCCGCCACCCCTTCGTAAACGGTGCATCACTGTCCTTTGGGGGAGCAACTTGGTCATTATCTTCTTTGTTAACCCAGTTATTGTTGGTAATGGCGAGGTAAGCCAACAGATCTTCAACGACCTGACCTTTAATTGCCACCTGTGGCTCAAAAATAATATCAAATTTCCCCAGGGTGATGGCCTATTTTGCTAGTCTACGAGCCTTATCTTTTTTTGTAAGCACCTCCCTCAATGGTTGAGTTGTTATAACCTTGATTTTGTGGGCTTGGAAGTAGGTTTATAATTTTTGCGATGCGTATACCAGGTCGAGCGCCTGCTTTTCTACTATAGAATATCGCAACTCTGTCCCCAAGTGGGTCTTGCTGATGAAGTAAACTGGTTTCTCAATTTTTGCTTCTGTTCTGACAAGGACTACGCTGATGGATTCTTTTGTGTTCCTAAAGTATAGTCCGAGGAACTCGTTTTCCTTCAGCGCACTAAGGATCGAAGGTGTAACCAAGTATCTCAGCATATCCTGGAAGGCTGCCTCGCATTCCTCGTTCAATTGGCACTTCTTATTTTCCTTAATACATCGAAGCAGTGACTGACATTTGTATGAGACTTTATAAATAAAGCGATCGAGTGTTGCAATCTTTCTTACTAGTTTCTAAACTTGTTTCAGTGCCCAAGGTGAGGGCATACAGGCTAGGGTTCATATTTATTCAGGGCCGATCTCTACCCATCGTTGAGTTACCTAGTGCCTCATGAATTTTCTTGATGAAACGTGAAAGTTTCATTTTTTAGGGTTTAGCCTCATTCTATAGAGCCAAGTTTGACAAACACGGTCTGTAGGTCGGCCAGATGGTCGTGTTTTAGCCTGATTTTGACGAACATGTCATCGATATAAACTTCCACGATTTTCCCCAATTGTTCTTCAAACATTGTTGTCACCAATCACTGAAATGTAGATCTTGCATTTTTCAGACGAAAGGGCATCACTGTATAACAATATATGCTCTATTATGTTGTGAATGAAGTGCATTCCTGGTCCTCGTCCGCCAAAGGTATTTGGTTATATCCTGAGTAACCATCCATAGACGATATTCGTTTGTGGCCGGCCATTGAATTCACTAGTCTTGTGATGTGGGGCATGGGGAAATTGTCATTTGGACAAAAAAAATTAAAATCGGTGAAATCAATGCAAACTTGTGTTTTCCCATTTTTCTTTAGGACTGCTATTACGTTCGCTACCCATCGTGAACAATCAACGGGTCTCATAAAATCGGTTCTCAGCAGTTTTTAAATTTCTTCGTTTATGTCTGCTCGTAGTCTTGAAGTTGTTCGTTGTAGCTTCTGCTTTACCGGTGTCGCCTTGGGGTTAACTTATAACCGGTGGCATACGATTCTAGGGTCGATACCCGGTATTTACTCAAATGACCAAGCGAACACATCTTTGTATCGTTGTATGAGTGTCGTAAGATTTGAGTGTTTTTCTCCTGTCAATAATGACTCAATATATGTGGTTCTTGTTCAACCGTTTAGGTTTATCTTGTTGACCAATTCTACGAGAGGCGATTCCCATTCTTTGATAAACATGTTTATAATTATATCATTCTAGTCAGGGCAATGTTGCTTTTCTACTTTATTTTATCGGGATGGCCGCAAACGGGGGATGAGTCCACCGCAATGGGCTCGTTCCCTGCTCGTTGCTATTGCTTAATTTGTATACCTTTCCATTTATCTTGTGCTATTTTTTTTCATTTCCCTTTCTTTTTTGAATTCTCAAGGGCAACTAAGTTTTTAAGGGAATTGGCATAGGAAATACGAGCAGCTATTTGACCGCCTCGTATTTAATACGTTCCAAACTTGGTTGGGAAACGTATTACATGTTTGTAGGATGACGGCACTGCCTTCATTCTGTGGATCCATTCACTTCCTAGGATGCCGTTGTAGTGAACCAGTGAGCTGTTCACGGTGACCAAGGCCGTTGATATTATTAGGGCCCTGTTTATACCTGAGCGACTAGCTTCCCAACTACTTTCTTTGTGGACCTATTAAAACCCGAGATCTTTGTTTTTGAGGGGGTCATTCAATTTTACATGTTCATATTGGCCAAAGCGTCGTGATATAGGATATTGAACCCATGTCATTGTTTATGAAGTATATAGCTTACACTTGATTAATTTTGGAGACTGCAGCTATGCCATGAGTGGTTCTCTGATTCTCATTTTGTCAGTTACACTGCCTCGCGGAGTTGGAGATGGCATTGTGGGATGGTACCCCATTAATATCCCCCAGTATCATCTCACAAACTACAACGTGCCCCTATATTGGCACAATCGCTGCAGGCTCTGCTAGCATGCCGTGGGTGAGCATTTCTTCAGCAGAGATTAGTCATTTTAAGTATTGAGTATAGCGACATTGCCTAAACCATGTCTCAGTCATGTGGATTAGATCGTAATATTTTTTGGTCTAGTGGTCATGAACTTCGTAGTGAACACAAATGGTTGTCCGGGGCGGTCCATTTTTAGGCATGACGTTCTGTATGTCGGGTTTTTCTTTGCGATTACGAGGTCTATTCGTGAGATCGTGAGGTCACTCGGTGAAAATCCAACCCAACGCTCAACCTTCGGTTTGCCCTCTCAGGAGGGGGTCGGATTTTCTCCGCGTTTCTTGATTTCCTCATCTTTTACTTTTACCCTCATTATCTCTCTGTTGTTTGTCTGGGCAGTCTCTAGGGTGTTTGGACGCTCATATACGCACTAATGTCAACGGGGCTGAAACAGTACTCAGAAGTGTTGCTTTATGAGAAGCCGACACTCGGTTGTCAGCTTCTATGTTTTGGTACTTGCGTTCTTTTTCATAAAAAATTTCCAAAGTTTCTGGTAATTTCTTGTGTTAGGCTTCTCGTAACTTCGAGCCAGGTAAGCAAGCTCCCATGTATACTAGGCAAGTAGTATGAGCATCTACTAGCTCGATAACTACCAGGTCAGCCTTAAACCTTGTAAGGAATGAATCAATGGTTTCTCCGACCTGATGTTTTTAAGTAAATAGTTCAGCTAACTGCTTCATCGACCGTTGATTATGTAGGTATTTTTCCACGAAAGCCATTGAAAGGTGTTCCAATGTGGATATGGAATTGGACTCGAGGTTCTGGAACCATGCGAGGCCCCTATCCAACAGGGTCGAGGGGAATAGGCGGCACATGTGCTCGTCTGTTTGGTGATACATGTCGATACTGTATTGGAACTTAGAGATGTGTTGTCCGGGGTCCTGACTTCCATTGAAGGGTTCTATCTTCGGCCTTGAAGAGCTTTGCCCTTGTACGTAATTTCGAATGTTCACTGTAAACGAGGTACTATGGACCTTCCAAAGAGTCTCTTGTATTAATCGTTTGGTCAGGTTGTTGTCTCTGTGCTGTAAGTTTCGTACCAATGCCTCTACGGAGGCGGCTGTTAAAGGTAATTGGTCACTTCTCCGTTCTTCCCTTCTTGTCCCTCGTCCTCCCTTTATCGAAGGTTCATCATGGCAACTTTCTTCGTTTATCTTGTACGACTCCCCGAATTGTTGCCTTCCTTGGTACCGCTCATTGTAAGTAGGGCCGTTCCCCTTGGGGGTCAAGGTTTTCCTCTGTGATATTGTCTTTTGGCCGTACCTAAGTGGGTAGGATGGGTCGTTAGGGCAATACTACTGATGTCACTGAGGAGGGTTTTCGTGGTAATTGACGTAAGAGCCCATGGGTATGGTGGAAGAACAGGGGGACGCATACCGTATGGCTAAGCTGGTATGCTGGCGGGGGTGGTCGTTGGGCGGCTGAGGTCATTGCGCGCCAGGGAGCGGTACTGTTCCACGAGGTAGCTGATATTGGTTATAAATCTGGTTAGCCTGGGCATGTACGCAGGGCCATATTGGCGATAAATCGGGTCGTGGTCCGTTGTTTCAATTGTCGACTGATACTGTTCCATGAGATAGTGAATATTGGTTGTAATTCGGTATAGCCTAGGACTCGTACACCGAGCCATACATTGAGGGTAAATCGGGTTGAGGTTCGTCTTTTCGGTTGTCGACTAGTATCTCGTTTGGCATGGAGTCTCTCACCGTTTCTGAGGCTACTAGGGCACCGGTGGGCGCTTGGTTTCCAGCGACGAGAGTTTCGTGCATCTCATCGTTTGCTACCTGAAGTTGCCGGATCTGAGCCCCTTTCGTCATTATTTGGTCTTGCAATTGCAGGAGCGCCGCTCTCATCTCGGTCATTGCTTGCTCCTACGTCTGATTTCGTATAAAAACTACCATCTTTGCGTTTGTATAGAGTTTTGTCGCGAGGACGTAGGCGGTGCCAATTGTATTCCCAAGAGTCTTCTCAGGAGTGACAATAAGTCGTTCTTAGTTTAGGGCTTGACACGTCTTACCGGAGGAGAGCACCATTCAACTCTCTCTGGGTCTCTTTTCTCTCTTCCTCTAGAGTGGTTAGGGTTTAGTTAGATGGAGCTAGAAGTTCTGAAAAAAGGTCATCTCTTAGGTCCCTCTCCATCCTTACATATAGTGAGGGTTTTAGACCTAGGGGTGCTCGGGCTCATGTGACTTGTGTTAAGTCCAAATTACCATTGCGGGGTTTTAGGCTTCACCTTTCCATGTGAGCCTGACATAAAGTATTCTTGTTTGTATAACTGTGGGGTCGTTGAGTGAGCTCCCTCTAAGATGTGCTCGTCCAGAGGCGAGGAGGCCACCAACGACCCGGGGCTCTCGTGGGTAGTGGGAGCGTGCTCCTGCAGAGGGTTCTATTAATTCGAATAATGGGGTGAAGATGCTGAATCAATTTGCGGATGGTCAAATATTGTAGCCATTGATTTCAGCGAAGGGGGTTTACCCACGTTTTGAAGTAAATTAGATCAATTTGCGGAGGCGTTGATTCTCTTAGAGATGAGGGTTTTGTAAAAAATGAGTTATGAGAGTTTATAGAGAGATGCAAAGGGAAGAAGATAAAGTTGGAGAGAAAAAAGATGAATGCCAGTTATGTTTTTGATATAAGTGTAGAGAGAGGGGAAGAGAGAGAAAAAGAAAAGTAGGTTTCTAAAGGGTAAAACGGACTAACGTGGAAAATATAACTTTACAGTGAATTCTGGACGAAAGAATCCGCAAAATTTGTAGGTAGCCGAAAGAGGGCCAATTCGCCAGGTGTGGCAAGGCATGTAATTCTCCCTTATAGAAAACCTCCATCTATAGTACTACATCATAGTTTTATTATAATTGGGAGTGACTTTAGCCTTGTGCAAACCCCACAGTTTCTGCCAATCTAACATCACTGTTGGTATACCTCTCACTACCTGAGCTCTCCCTAAGCCACTCATAATTCAGGAATCTGTCCGAGGAGGTTATTCTTCCCATGAAAGAGGGAAATCTCTAGCTCCACAAAAATACCTGTACAAAAGGTAGGGTAAGAAATAGCAACCCCTTCATTCTCATGTGAAATTGACTCCTGTATATGGACTGCCTCACACACAATCTCGCTCAAGTTGTAGGCTTTAATCATTAAAATGTAGGGTGCGTTTGATTGGTCATTTTCGGAAAATAAAACATTCCTAGGAAAATCAAGTTTTTCACTGTTTGATTGCGCGTTTATATTGAGTATGGAAAACCAAGAAAATTTTCCAACAAATTGCCCATTTATTTTCCCACCCTAACCTTTAAGAAAATTTTCCAGCCCATTGCAACTCTCTCTCTCTTCATCCCTCCCTAACACTCTTTTCTTCTTTCTCGCTAGCTCTGAAACCTTTTATGCATCACCATTAGCTCTGAATGTTAATATGTTACTACCTTCTTTGAAGTTGGAAATTGCAGAGAAAACATTAGAGACACATGTAATTGTATTTGGTAACACTTCTCAGATTCGTAAACATGACTCCATCAAGTCTATGTAAAGTAAAATACATTGTCGAATTACAAACTTCCTCTCTTTACACTAGAACTTGTTTGTGTCTTTTGAAAGATATCATATTGAGTGTTGCACTAGGGGATGAAAGAGTCATCCATGTTTGAGATCTAATATTTTGTTGATTCAATAGAGATGAAAAATTAGCAAGTTTTAACAGATTTGAGCCCCCCTCCCCCCCCCCCCCCCCCCCCCCCCCCCCTCCCTCTCTCTCTTAGAGTTTAGAACATAGTTGCTACGACAACAAATAGGCAGTATAAGAAAGTAGATTCTTTGACAAGCTATAAATGAAAAAAACCAGGGGGGAGAGAATGTATTCGGCATCTCAAGATGCATCAACAAGATTGCCGACATCACAAGAAATATAGATTTTCCAATCACCCAATCAAACACCATTTCTTATTGTCTTTGGAAAATTTTCTCAAGAATATTTTCCTGGTAAAAATAAAATTTTACCAAGAATATTTTTCAAGCAATCAAACACACCGTGTTTCGTAACCCAATTTTTTTTTCCCGAGAAACTGTTTCCCACTTTTAAATTTTCTTATTGTTTCCCATTTAAGATTTTTTAGTGTTTCCACAATTTGGTTGCCAAGTGAGAAACAATATAACTATTTTCCTTTCTCTCACATTTTCTTTACAGTAGTGTTTGGTCATCCATTTCCCACTTTGTAAATAAACACAAATACGAAAAACAAACATAAATATTATTCTAAAATGTAATTCAAGCGAACATTATTAAAAAAAGGTACGTATTATTCAACCAAAGATCCTAAAACCAAACTAAAAAAACACAATAAGAACCTCAACAATTGATTCTACAACCGCACAAACTGCAACTATTGCGCCTTCAATTTCTTTCCACTCGGCATCTAAGGAGTCAGAGTGGTATTCATTATACACATCTTCCATCTTCTTATTTTACTGTAGCATAGACATAATAAATATTTTATCAAAGACAAAAGTAAAGTTTAACTCCATTATAGTTGTAACCTATTAACTACATGTACAATTTAAACCTAAAATAGGTACTAGTAAAGTTTAACTCCATTATTATAAGTACTAAATTCAAGATAACAAAAGAGACAAAAGTAAAGATAACATCAATCATTTAATATAGTTATCTTTTTTGTGATCATCAATGATAGAAAGGACAAATAAAAAAAGTAAAAAGCAAATAGTGAGAAGAAGCATACCCGATGGAGGCTTCTTTGTTTGGGTGAAAGAGATATATGGTTTTTTCATACAAGATAAGGTAAATATAGAGGGTCTTTTGGTGGGAAAATTAACTTGTGTGTTTCGTTTGGCGGGATGAGATGAATCATACATAATATCTCATATTATTTAGATTTTCATAGAAAATTGGTGGAAAAATCTAACATGGGTCCCACTAATTTCTAAGTGTGAAACATATTTTCGAAGGAGGAGAGAGTGAAAATTGTTTCCCACTTTTAGAGCTATTAATTTTCTCATGGAAATTATGTTTCTCATATTTTTTGAACTACCAAAAACCCAAGTAAGGAAAAAAAAATTTAAGTTGGTATTTTCCCACTAGGTTTCTCACTTTTTGGGCTACCAACTTAAAAGTTGAGCAATCCAACGTTCTTTCAAGATGTGAGTATCTCGAGGAGTTTTTGAATTTATTTAAGTAGTTTATTATTTTAATTCAAAAGGGTAGTTTTGTCTTTAAAAACATTTGAGTTAGGCTGACTAAAATCAGAGCTGGTCAACTGCTGTTGACTGCAGTCAAGCTGCAAATGTGGGGTGTATGCCAAATATTTTTTGCAAACCGTGGGATGCAACTCAAACATGCCATAAAACATCAATAAGCTAACATAGTATTTCTGTAACGATATATTTTCTCGACTTGGAGCAGCTTGGGGCTGGAACTTCTTTGCCTGGGTTGGTAGCAGCAAAAGTGGGCTCAGATGTCACGTTAACAGATGTCTCAAGAAGAACTGAGGTACTATCGATGGTTAATACCTTCAAAACATACGGATTAAGAGTAACAAAATTGTTGAATATGAAATGGAATTGATGTTACTGTTAAGATGATATTCTATGTTGGTATCATATTCTTTTCAGAGGCTATCCAGCCGATATATCTAACGATATGTCGCACCGGTCAATCAAATTTGTGATATTTATAGTCTATGTTTTGAACCATTGTTGTTCCTTCAATTAAATCAATCCATATCTACTTGCATGTGATTTTCCGAGTTTGCTGCTATGGATATGCAGGTGCTGGATAACATCAGAAAAACATGTGAGATTAATAACCTCAATTGCGAGGTAAACTATCTCTGCATTATTTTGTAAACTTCCACCATTCGTCTCAAGTATTAATGTTTAAGAACCTTTTTCTATGACTTACCTTTCAGATATTGTTTATAGATATTGGGACTAACTTGGGGAGAATGGGATGCACCTATGTTTAGCTTACAACCAAAGATTGTACTTGGAGCTGATGTATTATACGATGCGAAAGGTAAATTTTATCTGTTGGATTTCATGTAATCAGTTTCTTAACCGATATTATTTACTGAGGAGTTGTCATATTTGTGTAATATAGACTTCGATGATCTCTTTGCGACAGTGGCCTTCTTGCTTCGAGATACTCCAGATGCAGTATTTATAACAACTTACCATGACAGAAGGTCTCTCTTTCACCCTCCTGATCTATCAATTCTAATGAATATTTCTGTAAAGTAGGTTGACAGTGTACGTGCATGGCTTTTGTAAATAACTTCAGTGAGGATGATCCACATCTTAAGGTATATATATCCTTGTGGTAGCTCAGGTTCTTGCCAAAATGTGCTCATTATGCACACGTGTAGAGACCATTCTTAGAAGAAGAAGAAAAGTAGCACCTCCCTAGTTCATAGAGTGAGCTAGTGCAAAGATGGACAGCCTGGAAGAACTTGCAAGTTTTAAAGTTACACTTTTGACTAGAACAGAAACATTTCACTGAGCTCATTCTTTCCAAGGATGGTATCCATGTTAAGGTTCACCCCAGTTTAGACCTTAAATCATCTCTGTCTACCCTTGAGTTTCATATATAAACTGCACTTATCTATTTATAGATGCAGATACGTCTCTTCTTAGAGTTGGTCCAGGTCGCTATGGATTATAGTTGTTTTGGTTTCTCGTTTATATAGTTCAGTTAAGATTTTTTTTTCTCCTGATGATGTGCAGTGGTCATCATCTCATTGAATACTTGATGGTTAAATGGAGCTTGAACTGCACAAAGCTTCTTGATGCGTTTTCTTTCATGCCATCTTGCAAGTCATCCAATCTTTCAGGAAACATTCAATTGGCGGAAATCGTGTATAATCATCCGAAAGCCTGAGGCAACTGGCTGTACGATCAACATTATGAAATTTCTATATACAAGCAGTGAAGGGGCGAGAAAAAAGGCAAAATCTTGCATTGCAGAAAGGATCAAAGACAAGCGCATTATTTCAAAGAGAGTCAGCTTTATTTTAAGAGGAACAATGGCTTCTCTGGTTTAATACTCCATGAGTAAAAATATAATCTTTTGTGTTAGGAAGGACTGAGCTGTCTCACAACCATATAAGGGATCAGTAATACAATACACATTTCATTTCAGACTTACAGAAAATAAAGAAGTTTAATTGTGCAATACTATTGTACTGTGTACTCTCATCATTCCGTTGGGGCCTTGCTTTTTTATGTGATGTAACCTTTTATCTCAAGTATATTTGTTTTCTGCCTTAACAAAATGCCTCTGTATCGAGGCAACCATCAAGTTCATTGATGGTGCAACTGTATCCGATGTGTCGAGAAATTAGAAGACTGATTGGTATTTTGTAAATTACGACTTGTGTGGTTACATATCTTACGCTCATTGCGTATATACATCTCATATTGAGTACCTAAGTACAATAGCATAAATCCAATGACGATCCCGGCTTTACGTGAGATGCATGTGGCCTGTTTAGACGCGAATATGCCTTTTGCCTACAGCTCTATACGTACCCAGTAGCCATAGCAATGCAAAACGCCTTTCTAGTATTTTATTCTCCTTTGGTATTTTATTCTCCTTTGGTAAACTTCCCCAAAAAATGAATACATTTAAGGGGAAGGATTTAGAGACTCAAGTCTCAAACACTAAAGACTCACTCAACCACAACCACTCATCTCTATTAGATGAGTGGCTCTTAAAATTAGGCTTTTCCTATATAGGGAAATGAGGTGAAAAAGTTTGGTCAACCTGCCCCACTCTCTCTCTCTCTCATCCCTCTAGCTAGCAGCAGACATTATCAGCACAAATTTCCCTCTCACAAATTTCAAATTCTAAATCACTCATATCTCTCTCTCTCATATCACACTCTCTTACCGTTCATGTCTCACTCTCTCTATCTTTCAATAATCAAACCTCCACACGACTTCATCGTCTCCAACCTTTTGATTTGAGAATCAACACCTACGTCTAATTTTTTTACAATTTCTGGTCTTGATATGCTTTTGGGTGTTGATTCTCTCTCAAACAATTGCTTAAAGGTTCAATTCAAGATCTGCCTTTGGGTGCTGATTCTCAGATCTATTTTTGGGTGTTGATTCTCACAATTTTTAGTTATTTGTTTCCATAAATATTGTTCTACCATGTACTAAATCATGCATTCTTCTAGAAGTAAGAGGTTAGGAGAGAAGCGAGAAGATCCCAACCATCCAAACCCACCAAGGGTCTCTGCCAAGGGAGAAAGTCATATGCTACAATGGATGATACAGTCAATCCACTTGAACAAGATAATCATGAAGAACAAAATGTAGACCTTGCACATGTGTGATGCAAGATAATCATAAATATTGTTCTATACTTCAGTCTGTATCCATTTAATGTCCATGTTGTAATTACCCTTATGCATGGATTGCAAAATTTGTCGATTATAGATGGTGCAAGGACAATACAAGCTAGCCCTACGTCCATATATTATCGATTTCGACAATATATGTCAATCCACTTGTAAGGCAATTTACTCATCCATATATTGTCGATTTCGACAATACTTATGATCAACAATTTACCCATCCATATATTATCGATTTCGACAATACTTGTGATTGTGCATCACTTTGGTCGAAATGAGCATCCAATATTGTCGAAATCCCATCCATATATTCTCGATTTCGACAATTTACCCATCCATATATTGTCGATTTCAACAATACTTGTGATTGTGCATCACTTTGGTCAAAATGAGCATCCAATATTGTCGAAATCGACAATATATAGATAGGTAAATTGTCGAAATCGACAATATATGAATGGGTAGATTTTTTATCATAAGTATTGCCGAAATCGACAATATATAGATGGGTATATTTTTTTGAATAAAAACCCAAAAACGACCAAGTGTAAACTAGAAATCCTCATGAGCCCAAGGCCGAATCATAGACTTATAAATAGTCTAGGTGGGTCCTGCACACAAGCCCATGGGCGTCCCCATATTGCAAGCCTCCACACACTCGCCTCACACACGCGTGAGGGCACTACCTACTTACACATGCTACATATGATAGTAGTGTGCAACCCATTATAAAGTGAAAATCCTCTATTCACTTATCCAATGTGGAACTAAAAGTAAACACACCAAAATGACATTCAAACCATATGAAAGCACATGGGTTTTTTCAACATATTGGATGCTCATTATTAATGAAATTGTCGAACCAGACAATAATAAAAATAATATTGATAACTAGCATCCAATATTATTTTCGATTTCGACAATATTTGATGCTCATTTTATTTTTTGTCGAGGCAACCTGAATAATAATTGCCATGTTTAATGGGGTTTTGAACAATTTACCCATCTATATATTGTCGATTTCGACAATATTGGATGCTTATTTTATTTTTTGTCGAGGCAACCCAAACAATAATTGTCATATTTAATGGAGTTTTGAACAATTTACCCATCTATATATTGTCAGTTTCGACAATATTGGATTCTCATTTTATTTTTTGTCTAGGCAACCCGAACAATAATTGTCATGTTTAATGGGGTTTGAAATCATCAATATTAGAAAACTCTCATGTCTATCTTTCATGTTTTGGAGTTGTTTATATGATTTTATCATGCATTCTTATATGTTTGTTTGCTGTTAATGACTTCTTGCCAGATAAACAAAGAACCTCATGTTATCGAACCCGACAATAATTGTCGAACCCGACATTGTTATTTTGTTGTTACCCTTCTTCTCCGGGTAAGTCCTACATCTTCTCCGGAGACTCACATTACAACTTGTCGTTGGCAGCGACCAAATAATGGTTAAACACAACCGAAAACCCACAAATTAATGTAAGAGAGAGAGAGAGAAAGGTGCTGTATTTAAGAGGGAAGAGTTGGTAATGACGAAATGACTCACACTGTGATAAGAATTATCCGGTGATGAGGATTTTTCCTGTAATCGGTGGTTGAGGAATCACCAAAGAGAGAAAAAGGAAGAGAGAGAAAGAGATAAATATGTGGCATATTAGAGAGAGATAAAGAGTGTGATATGAGAGAGGGAGAGAGTGAGTGATATGAGAGAGTTTGATACGAGTGAGAGAGAGTGAAATAAGAGAGAGAGAGTGTGTGTGTGATATGAGAGTGAGAGAGATATGATGGGTCGTTCAAAATTTGAATTTGAGAAAGAGAGAGAGGGAAAAGTCTGCTGCCAGCTAGAGGAAGAGTGGGGCTGATTGGACCCATGGTTTTCCACCTCATTTCCCTATATATAAAAGACCAATTTTGAGAGATGAGTGGTTGTGGTTGAGTGAGTCCTTAGTGTTTGAGAACTGAGTATCTCTAAATCCTTCCCCTACATTTAAATGCATATTAACCCCGCGGTTTAAACTTTATTGTTTATCAAACCAAATTTGAACTGTGTGCTTGAACGGAGTTTTCCCAATCACATGATCAACCGTTAGATATAGGGCTATGTGCTCGGTTTTTATCAGTACCGGTTCAGTTTCGGTTATGATATTTGAAGAACCGCGGTTTTCAATTCGGTTTTGGTTCTCAGATTTGATTTTTGGTTTAAAGCCGAACCAGATCGAAAGCCTATAAAAGTAACTAAACTTTAGACTTTTAGGTTTAAACAAAAGTTCTTATTTACATTTTCTCTCCATCCTCAGTGTGACTCCTAGCGAACGCCGAGCAAATCTACCCAAGCGTTTTGAGTTCTAACCTCGAGTATTTTTTTTTAATATCTTAATATAGCTATACGCCAAGTTTCGTTGAAAATGGAATTGGTTACACTTCGTCTCCACTTTTGATGTTTACTTTTGGAAACTAGTTATTTACGTAGTAGCTATATTAAGGAGGAAGTTGGTCCAAACCTCTCCATGACAAAGTGAGCTTTATAGCTTGGTCATCTTGGACCCGGTTCATGGACCATTCACAAGGGATGTTCATGAATTCTCCTTGGCCTAGGAAAAGCTTGGAGACATTGCCTTGCAATGCAGACTGCTTATCCAGATAAGGCTGAATAGGGTGTCGCTATGCTGCCACTGTGCCCCACGAGCAAATGAGACGTACCGCCCCTTATAAATGGACCATGTAACTAGTCCAAACTCGTCGCCCCTTTACATATTACATATATCTTGGAACCCGACATATTGAGCTACCCTAATCCGCTGATAGGATAACTGTGTTATCCTTACCTCGGGCCCAGCCATGAGAGATTATGTTGTAAGGATTATTGAAGGAACCTTCAGCGTTGTCGCCTATTCCGAATATATATTTGATGATCTCTCACGAGTATCCAGGATTATCCAGATGTCGCTCTAGCATCCGTGAGTATATCATAGTGGTGTCGCCGCGCCCAGTGAAGATGGCTTGTACATGCCGGCCGCACGTGCATGTACGCCGCACGGCTTCATATTTTGCTGTACTTCGGGCACTATAGTGCTGACCCTGAGCCGGACCATGACAGTTGGTATCAGAGCTAGGCCAGGTGGCCCTATGCTTATCAGCGCTAGACTAGTTTGGTCAAGGCTTATCAGAGCAGGTCAGGTTGGGTCAAATGAATACCTACTTGATAGTTGTTATCTTCAGAGCTGATGTTGCTCATAACAGATAATCCAAACACCGTTGTGAATGCTAGTAGAGTGAGTTGCCTACATGTCAGTTGATATTGGAAGCGAGACGAATGCTCCATGTCTGAGTGTGAGATTGCTGGAGTTAAGTGTGCCTTGGACAATGACGCTAAGAAGAAGGACTGATGCTTAACTTGGACGTGATGACCTATATCGTTAGATGTCTCAAGAAGGCTGGTCAATATGGAAGATGCTCTATGAAGAATAGTAGTAGAGGGATCTAACGGTTGTAATTTGCATTCGATCCGCCTATGCACTGCTAAGTATATTAATAGTTGCGACCAAGGACGATGCCCCTTTCAGTAGAGATCGATATGGTCAGTGTTATATGCCAAGTACTTACGTGTGGAAGCTGCGAAGCTTGGTTAGGTTAGAATTCCCTAGTGTCTACGGAAGATTGAATTATCCTAGTTTGATACACATTTTGATTATCCTGAGTTGGACACAAATGTGTTCCATAGATGAACGTCATGATTCAAAAATGAAGGATCAAGAAGTAGAAGATGAAGACATGGTTTGAGTACCAAGTTTGTATACAAGGATTTCTGTCAGTATTGATGTTGATGGTAGAGTTTATCTTGGTTACGCGACATGAACCGCGACCCTCTAAGTTGGATTGTCGCTTATCTTGCAGTTTGTCCTCCAATAACACAGGATGCTTGAACGCTGCTTTTCTCACTGCAAGAAGGCAAGAAGGCCGAGTGATGCTTGTTCTCAGGCTCCGTAGTTGAGTTTTAGGTTTGTTGTCGTTCGAGTTTTAGGGTTTATGGGGAGAGTTTGAGTTGGTTTGGTAACCTATTCAATAGGGTTATCTTCTTTTTGTATTACGTACAGTTTTACAGTTCTCAAAATATCAATAAGAATTTTCTCTCTCAATTACTCTCCAAAGATATTAGAACTGCTAATCCTTCTATAGTAGATTATTTCCTAACATTTATTAGTTAGGAGTCAGTTTTTTTAATGCCACATATCAATTATTCAGTGGGGTCCGATAGAATTGTCTATGAGGGTAAACCGTAAAGCATATACAGTAGATAGGTAAGCTAAAACCAACTAAAATGACTTAATAGTAACTACTTTTGATTTTTACACAACAGTTGAGGTGGGTTGAACCCCCCTCCCCTCCCCCACCTTTTTTTAGATTAAACCAATCATAGAATGTCACATGGCATGAGAAAGGAGAGAAAAAGAGAAGAGAAAAAAAATGCCGTGTAATTCAGAACTGTGCGATACTTTTAATTTTAAAAAATAAAATTCCACGCATCACAAACCGTTGAAACTTTTGACGTGTTTTAACCTAAGGCTTCTATTTTTCATTTGCCGCAGTTCAGTTCTGAACTGCACAACATTAAAAAAAGTTGAAATCACCTTGCGGGTCTCTCAACGGACCATCAGGGTGGGTTTTTGTGATGATTTGGGTGCCACTTTGGCAAAATAGCCCTACTACTGGGTGGTCGGCTGGAGAAAAAGAGGGTGGCTTACCTCCACTAAGAAAGTTACCCTACTGGTGCATATGCTCGAATAGTCGGCGAGCCCTACTTTTTATTACTTTTAACTACACCCTACATTAGAGTACTCACAACAGCTAGGTACACCCTGACGTGGCAGGGTAAATTTGGAATTCACCCTCTTTTCCACCCAATTTGGCTCCCAGCAGCTAGGTGAATACCTGACGTGGCATCTCACAAATTCATCCAAGGGTACATTTGGGTGGATTTTCCACCCTGAGGGTGGATTGAGGGTGAATTCACGCCGCGCGGTTCTGAAGTGCGTGTAGCCATAGCGCGCGGCAACACTTCTCCCTCTAAGATGATAACACGTGTCCTCCCATTAATGGTTCCTATTAAGCACAGTTCGGAAGTGCGGGTAACTTCAACATCTAGGATTGAACCACGGGGATGTCTGAGATTTAAAGATTTCTAAACGGCTAGTTTTTACAGTGCGGTTCAGAAGTGCGCGGCATAAGCCTACATAAAAAATATCTTTGGTTCCCCATTATTTCACTTGAGTTTTTCCCTGATAAAACTTCTTCAACAAGATGCTCAACGGCTAGATTTTTTCTCTTTTTATAACCCCCATTCATCTCCTACTCTCTTCTACAATCAACTCATTCATCTTATATCTCAAAACTCAACCTTCTTCATTTCTTATCAATTACGCCGAATCATGTCTCACAAAATCATTGCTGACCTGCTCAGGCCTGAGACATCACTCTCATCTTCGGAGTCATCGTCTTCATCATCGTCCAGTGATGAAGAACTATTCTGACGTCAAGTTGAGTTGTTGCACAAGTATGGCAAGATGATGATTGAGATGGGAGAAGCAGAAGAAAAAGAGCAAGAGGCGATATCATCACGAAGGCGGGGAGGTAGTAAAAGGGGATGGATTGACAAACAGAAAAGCCGTGAGCATAAATTGGGGGAGGATAGCCTTAACCGTGAGCTTCTATGTAAATTCTAGTGTGTTCTAGCTTTATTTGCGAAATCATTATCACCTCATTGCTAAAAGTATTAGCGATGTTTTCCAACCGAAAAACTAGCCATTACAAGAACTTCCTCGTATTATGATTGTGCGTGGTATTCGAGGAGCCTCGCTCGACTCGAGTAAATCTAACTAACAGAGACTACTGGCCACACGAATGGAATGTAACCTTTTGTTATCATTTTTGAAAACTTATTGTAAATCATGGTTCCTAGTAAGTTGAGACTACTAACCAAATTTTTGGATTGTATTATGGTGTAATTAGTTGGACTTTATTGTTCCTAGTTCGTTGAACTACTGGCCAGTATTTGAATTTGCTGCCTATTACCAATAGTTTATGATTTGATGCACATTAAGGTTCCTAGTAGGTTGAGACTGCTGAGCATACTATTAGATTGTTGGTTATTCGTACACTTTGGTTCTTAAGGTCGAGTCTACTACCTACACTATTGGATTGTGACATAGTCGTACTTTGTGGTTCTTAGAAGTGCTCTAGTACTAGGAGCACTCCAAATACTACCATACTCTCCAGCAAGTAGGTCGAGTACTAGCCATACTTGGGTTGCTGTTTTATGGACGTAATATAAAGAGCAATAATACACAATGATGGATCAAAGACCTACCTATCCGGTGTGCTTGAATGTATCCCCGACGAACTCAAGAAGCCACACTGTCCGACCTTCATAAGAACAATGGATCCTCCTTCCCTCCTCTCTGCAGTAACAAAGGTGTTTTTTCTCTTGTCTATTTGCATTTATCAATTTGATTGGAAACAATATCGGTTTCTCTTTCTCTCCCCTCTTAAATACAACCCATAAAATTGCCTCAGTTTTCCCCAACTGCTATCATTTCAACTACCCCTACTACCTTTCCCACTTCCCTCCATATTTTTTGGTATCGCATGTTTTTACCAGACTACCCCTACTAATTCAAACGTGTGCATGCCACACCTTCCCCGGCTGAGAACATTCCTAGTTCTCTCAAACCCTCGATCCCTTCTAAACTACCATGATAGTCCATGGTTGTACTCCACCAAACACCTTTGAAAATTCTTCCCCCTCGACACCAGGCCTCTGACACACTATCAGACCCTGCTACAATAAACTCACCTAACTGCCACGTTCCCTCTACCTTTATCCCCATAACCATGCCATCATCATTATTACCTGTCTCGGTATACTACCTTATAAACAACGTCCTTTTTGACATCTCTGCCATTACAGCTATCAGACCGTTGCAATCAAAGTACTACATCCCCTCATTCCTCGAGCCCTCTTTTATGATTTACCTCAAACGTATCCTCAAACATTTTTTATCCATTCGCCCTTCAATCAATTACAGTCATTCCTTTCGAACGTTTGGACCACATCATTTTTTTGAGACTTTTCAAGTGTCAACTATAAATTTCCGTTTTCATACATCCAACTCTAACCGCGCCTATGTTATCATCGACCTAAAATATCTACTTGGAATATACTTTACTCTACATTTGAACACTTCGATCAAGAACCCTTTGTTTCAATCCACGAAAAAGGCACGAATAAAAAAATAACAAATACAAACTAGAAACAAACTTAAACCCCTCCTACAGTGATAGAAGACCCCCCTACTTGTATACGGGGTAGTTCTTTCAACACTACGAACATTTCTTCCAACCATCCTCAGCCGGCACCAGCCTCTTCGCAAGAGACCGTAGTACGTAGGTGCCCCCCGTCACGCTCTGCAGATGCTTCTGGTGCATGGTCCACCAGAATGCGAACCCTTCGGCCTCCTCCCTCACTCTCTCAGTCAGCTCCTCCCAGTGCAAGTCCACCATGTCGGGCAGAGGTGCACCCAAGTCGCCACACCCAAAATATATCTACTTTAATTCCTCGTATTTCTCACCCACTCGTACCATTCTATCCTCTATTATCTATTGATAACGAGTCTTCATGGTGGCAAAAGATCACAATAATAAACAAAAAAGATAGAAAGGTTTAACATTCCATTGCCTCCTTAATCCCATTTATACCCTGTTTAAGAGAGCATTAAGAACCCCTCTTAATCAGTATCATCAACATTAATCTCTCAGTATGCGCCATCTACAACAATTTTTGTGGCACCAGCTGAGAGGGGGCGAATGTAGTAGCCTACTCGCAGCCTTCCAAGATTAGCCGAACAGTTGAAGGCTACATCGAAGCCTACAAGAGACTTGAAGCCCAACAAACCAACAAAATAATCAAAGGCGTATGAATTCCACGAACCCTTCCGAGATTAACTGAACACTCGAAGGCCGCTACGAAACCTAAGACAGTCGGTCAACATCCAAATCAAGCATCAGACCCAGAAAGACTTCAACCATATTAGTACATGGTTGAAGGCAGACATACTTGATAGATAGCTCATCAGGCAGAATAGCAAACACAAGCCGCCAGACAGTTATAGTGTCAGAGCTGACTTCACGTAGGAGACAACTGTCCCCAAAGGATGTACATGTAATCTAACCTCGCATGGTGACTCACCCTTTTCTATCTCCTATAAATAGGAAAGAGGAAGCACCATGAAGGGGTTAAAAAAAACTTTGCCCAAACCCTCTCAAATATCACAAACCTTCGAGTATCCATAGTCCTCACTTGATTCGAACTGTAACCTAAATCTATATATATAATCATCTATTCAAATCCTCGGTAGAGGTCGTGAAGAATACCAATTCATGGACTCTACGCAAGTGAGTTAGCACAGCAATCCTTCTTATTTCTGTCATATATATTTGTTAAAACCACTAGTCGAAGATAACCCTCAAGTTGTAAGAGTGTGATCTCCCCTCTACCAAATCACGCCCCTATATTTGGTACCATATATGTTATGCCCACCATTTCTAATCCTTTTTCTTTCACCTTATAGCCATATTTAATGGCCCCCACCTTCATTCCACCACCCACTATTCTCGATACCTCCGCCGATGGCATTGCCACCTAACTTGCCTTCATTAGCCAATAATTCACTCTGGCAGAAGAGCGCTATACTAACCAGCTGCGTATTAGGGGTAAGGATCACCACAATGAACTCAAGGATGAATGACACCGCTGTTTAGACAACAATAATAGACAATACCGAGCCTTGGATGAACTGCGACACATAGTTCGTGAATATCATTAAGTCCAAACCCAGGTGGTTCCTATACATTTTCAGGTACCCGCCCCCTCGCACATTTTAGCCCATGCAAGCCTCGGGCCTTACCCCCAAATTGAGGTCCCTTCGGTCCAACCTGGTGCTGAAGGTGAACCCATTACCATGTCTGCCAGCTCGATCCATCTTTGTATCCCCATTGCAGAGGATTCGTCCGATTCTACCCTTTGAACCTTTTGATATCCCCCATGGTACCCTTCTCGAGAGTGCCTCGAAGAATGCAGTGTTGAGCACGCCCCTAACCTTAGGCCTTACCACCCGTTACCCCAGCATTCTCCCCCTCGACTAGCCTAACTTACACAATAAGAAATTGACCATAAAATTAATGCCGCCATTCGCATCAGCGCAAGTTCTACCCCAAACTCATGGAGTCGATTAAGTAACCCCATTTGCCCAAAACTCCTCACTATCGAGATGCCTCTAAACTTCCCCCCTAAAATCTACAAATACTATAAAAATGACCTACAATCTCATGTCCTCGAGTTCCAGAATGCTTTAAGCTTGTACTACATAGCCGATCACATCTTATGTCGCATGTTTCCTACCAGTCTCATCAACAACCCTCTCAAGTGCTACCACAGTCTTCCCAATGGCTATATTCAGAGCTTTGAACAGCTATTAAACATGTTTATCTCTCATTTTGCCTTCAATAAAGACCGTGAAGTCTAAGTAGATGCCCTTTTCAACTTTTGCAAATCCCATACAAAAATGCTTGAAAACTTCACCAGGCGTTTCCTCGATGAATCACGCAAGGTTAAAAATCTCGATTACACGAATGCTCTCCTTGCCTACTCCAATGCCCTGCCAGACCACAGCTGCTTTAAAGAGTATATCGTCCTCCAAAAGCCATAAACTCTTGAGGATATACTATTCAAAGTCAATGGATACATCGACCTCGAACGACTCCGCGAATCTAATCGTCAGGGATAATCCTTGACCACCAACCACGACAACCCTTGACCCTCAAATACACCCATGGTCGCTCCCGTCTCTCACAAGATCGACAGCCACAAATGCTCCCACTTCGATGCTCAATCTTCTGAACCCCACAAATAATATCATATGCATGTTCTACACAAACTCACTGTTCCCATCAATACCCTCCTCACATTCATCCAGGCCGATCCTATCTGGTCCATTCCCTTCCCTATCGAGGTCAAAAAGGATGTGCCCTACTGCCAGAACAACAAATACAACTGCTACCCTGCAAACAAGGTCTACACTTTACAACATTCACTTAAATTGATTCTCAAAGGCAGTCGCTTGCACCAATATGTTGCCGACCTTCTTGGCTACCTTGACGGTTCATACCTCAAGCCCCAACTAGCTCCAAATATTGGCCCAGCCGAGGTACACATCTTCCAACTCCATCGAATTGTAAGCTTACCTATTAGTATAAACTACCAGTCTTCCTTCCCGAATCTAGCCACCGCCCTCAACCTGAAGGTATATCCTTTATCGACTGTGATACCTCCCACGTTCGTTTTTCCTATTTAGACCCTTTAGTCAACATGATTAAAATCGAGCATCACATTCTTCACACG
Organism: Kingdonia uniflora; assembly: GCA_014058105.1. NCBI lineage: Eukaryota > Viridiplantae > Streptophyta > Magnoliopsida > Ranunculales > Circaeasteraceae > Kingdonia > Kingdonia uniflora. Next base: position 176,483 of record JACGCM010001911.1, on the reverse strand, counting down.
ATGCTCATCGATACGGGCAGTGCAGCCGACGTACTTTTCCTTCAGATAGTCCGCACTATGCAAAAGAATAATCTTATTACACCCTCCAAAGTCGAACTCAAAGGTTTCAATGGCTTCACAAAGGTCACCGTCGGTCGACTTAGCCTCCCTGTCACCACTAGACCTATTACTCTTTAAACCTCATTCCTTGTCATTGACAAGAAATCCGAATACCTTGGCATTCAAGGCCGCGATTGGCTTCATGCTATGAAAGCCATACCTTCTACCTACCACCAAACATTGCATTTTACTACCCCATGTGGTACGTGGAACATGAATGGCTCACAGTGCTTAGCTCGCTCGTGTGAACATCCTGAAATAGACTTTACCAGGAAACTGGTGAAGCCATAGCAATTACTACACCTCTCTCTTCCTAACACCTTGTCCTCTTCTACTACACCTTTTGATCTTACCATTTATGTCAAACTCGACAGCCTTGGTCGAGGTACATTTATTGGCAGCTTCTTGGATGCCGATGAGAGCTTCGAACTCATAATATTTCTTCGAGCCAACAAAGATGTCTTCGCTTGGACATTCCATGAAATTCCCGGTACCGACCCTATCCTTGCCTGCCACAGCCATGACATCATCCCCAAGTCTACAGCTGTAAAACAAAAGAAGTGCACGTTGGCCCCAAGGATTTGAGAAGCAGTTAACCTCGAGGTCAAATAACTCCTAACCGTTGGGTTTATATGTGAAGTCAAGTACGCTGATTGGATCTCAAATATCGTTGCTGTCCCCAAGAAGAATGACAAAATCCAAATCGGTATCAACTTTATCAATCTCAGCAAACACATGCTGAAGGACAGCTTCCCTCTCTCAATCATTTAGGTACTTTTGGATGCTACTGTCGGCCATGAATGCCTATATATGATAGACACATCTTTGGGTTGCAACCAGGTACCCTTTCTCCCTGATGATCAACTTAAAACTTTGTTTATTATAGAACAAGGGCTTTACTATTTCAATGTGATGCCCTTCGGACTCATAAACATGGGTGCCACTTACCAGCACCTTGCTACCACAATGTTTAAACCTTTACCTGGCAAGTCCATCGAGCTTACATCGATGACATGCTGTGCAAAAGTCTCCATAAACATACCCAAATACAAGACCTGACTGAGGTCTTCTTAATCCTTCAATCGTACAACATGAAATTAAACCCAGACAAATACCAATTCAGTGTTTCCTCAAGAAATTTCTTGGGTTACCACATTAACAAATGAGGTAACGAGATCGACCCTACCTAAATCTAAGCCCTTGTTGATATGCCTTCTCTCCAAACCAAGGAAGATGTCAAAAAGGTAGCAGACAAAATAATAGCCCTTAACCGCTTTGTTTCAAAATCCTCTGACCATTGCGCTTGGTTGTTCACCCTCCTGTGTGACAAAGGCGCTCATAAAGCTAATATGAGAAAACCCCGATGTTAATTGTACACCCGAATGCGAGCAAGCTTTTCTCAAACTCAAACCTTACCTTGGTCAACCACCTATTATGAGTACCCCGGTTGAAGGCAAAATGCTTTCCTTATATCTCACGGTCGCCGACACTTCTATCAGTTTGGTCCTTATCCGCATATAATCATGTATCTAGAAACCTGTCTACTTCATCAAGAAAACTCTAATACTGGCCAAAATACGATATACAAAACACGAACGACTACTCCTTACACTCGTCTACACCTCCCGAAAGTTCAAACCATACTTCCAAGTACACTACATTTCTCTCATCACCAGCTACCTTCTTCGAGAAATCCTCAGTATGAAAGATAAATCCTGACAGGTCCAGCAATGGTTTTCCTACCTTAGTGAACACGATATCACTTTCAAGAAACATGTATCCTAGAAAGTCCAGGCCATCGCAGATTTCCTCTCTGACTTCCCGGTCGAAGACATCGTCTGGGAAGAACATAAAGGCGACTTACTCGAAGATCAGCCTGAACAGAATGACCCCTGGAACCCTAACACATGATGGCGTCTCTTTGTAGATAGATCTACATGACCAAACGGTTCTGGGATAAGTATCATCCTGGCTATACTTTCAAACAATCGAATAAAAAAGGCCATCAAGTTCAACCTTGAATATACCAACAACGAGGCCCCGAATATGAAGCTTTGCTACACGGCCTCGATCTCACCCATCAACTTGGTGTCCCCAAACTAGCCGTATTTACCAACTCACAACTCGTTCAGCGATAGTATACTGGCAAAAACCAGGCAAACGGTCGCATGGCTTAGCATGCTGTACTCGTCCGCTAGCGTATGGAATGTTTCCCTGAAAAATCATCGATTACACATTACCCTCGAGGAAAAAACAGACATGCCAACGCCCTCGCTTACATCGCAACAATGTTAAGGTAGTCTAAATCTCAAACCCTCCATATCGAGGTATTTAAATGCCTAAGTATCGACCAGATAGAAATTAATACCACCAATATTGGGGGCAAGAGTCTCGATCCCGAAGACTGGCACACACATTTCCTTGCATACTTTAATTGTTACTAGAAAACTGCTGACGGTACACCATCCTCAAAGGCGGTCTACACCACAAATCACTAAATGGCGCACACCTCTGTTGTATATCCCAATGAGAAGTAGCAACCATCCTTACTGATCTCCACAAAGGAAACTGCAGATCCAATACCACCAGTTGATCCATGGATCTTGAGTAATCATACATGGTCTGTTCTGGCCAAATATGAAGAAATAAGACGAAGAGTATGCGAAGCACTGTGACAAATACCAACATCATGCCCATGTCATTCGAAGCCCCTCATAGGAACTCTACTACGACCAAGTCGCTTGGCCATTTATGAAATGGGACATTGATCTTGTTGGAGCATAAAACATATCTTAGTTGCCATAGATTATTTTACTAAATGGGTCGAGGCTATGCCTTTATATCGAACAATGGAAGAAGAGGTCACCAAGTTCGTCTGGTAAAATATTATCACACGCGTCGGCAGCCCACATAGGATTGGATGCGATAACGGTCAACAGCTCATAGGGAAAAATGTTAGAGCGTTCCTAAAAAAATACATCATTATCATTTCCTCATCGCAAGGGAATGGTCAGGTCAAAGTAATTAATAAAACTATAGTCGATGGTCATAAAAAATGCGTTCATGAGAAGAAGGGGAGCTGGGCTCAAGAATTACAACATGTACTCTGGGTTTACCACACCACACTGCAAAAAGTGATGGGTTGTACTCCTTTCTTCTTGGCCTAAGGTACTGAAGTGGTTTTGCCAACTTAATTTGAGGTTCTAACTCGCAACCCCGATCTTCCAGATGAAGACAATGAGTTTGAACTCGGATGCAATACGTTATGGATCGACAAAACCAGAGACCAAGCCTTAGTTAACCTCAGGCATTACTAGATCTTACTCCAAAAATCATACAATAAAAAGGTTTGACCACAGAGTTTTGATATAGGTGATTTGGTACTTTGTCGAGTCACCCCCTCCTCGAAACCTCACAATGCCGGCAAGTTAGCCGAATCTTGATAAAGACCTTATGTTATGTACCACAAAATAGACAAACGATTATATTACCTTCAGAATGAAGCAGAGGAACCCTTACTCAATCATTAGGACACAATGCAGTTAGTCTCATACAATAGACCGCGACCACCATCTCTCATAACTGATGTAACCACGGTATAATCAATAAACATATATTTCTACCTTGTGCATCATCAAATATCTCCTGCAAACTTCTTAATTTGGGTAAACCTAAGTATCCAGTCAACCCGTCGACCCGACTGATACTTGGGGGTAACCTCAAAGTTTTTCAATGTTCTAATTCGAGCAAACCCGAGTGGCATGAATAGTCGAAAGACTGAACACTAAAGGATGCATTGGGGCCAACCACATCTTGCTTCATTCAGGATCAAACCTATGGATAGAAATACCGGGGGGTGACCACGAAGCTCTGTAAACTTCTTGATTTATGCAAACCTAAGTATCCAGTAAATCCATCAACCCGTCTGATACTTGGGGATGTCCTTAAAGTTTTTCAACGTCCCAATTCGAACAAACTTGAGTGTCATAAATTGTCAAAAGACTGGACACTCGGGGATGTATTAAGGCCGACCACATCTCGCTTCACTTAAGATCAAACCCGTAGATTAAAATAACCTGAGGCTACCTCGAAGCTCTGCGAACTTATTTATTTGGGAAAGCCTAAGTATCAAATCAACCCTTCGACCCAACTAATACTTGTGGGCAACCACGAAAATTTTCAACATCCCAATTCGCGTTAAGCCGAGTGGCATAAATAGTCACAATACTAGGCACTCGAGGATGCATTGGGCCTGACTACATCTCGCTTCGTTCATGATCATACCCACGAATAAAAATACCTGAGGGTGACCTCGAAGCTCTGCGAACTTCTTGATTTGGGCAAACCTAAGTATTCAGTTACCCCTTCGACCCGACAGATACTCAAGGGCGACCACATCTTACTTCACTCAGAACCTACCATACAATTTTCCATATTACCAACATACACCAAGTTCAAATTCAACATTTCAACCTGTAAGTTTAGTCGATCACATTAAATACCGGTACATGTCAACTTGTTCAAATCAAAATATCAAACACTGTTACATCACAAACCTTAAAGTTTCTTACAAACAAACAAGATCAAGACAAGTTTTACCTCTCTCAGGAAAGCAACTCAAACAAGATTACCTGGGTTCTCGACAGGCACAACCACCTCAACAGCACCTGGATTCTCCTCTACAACCACGACTTCGGCCTCCATATTTTAAACACCAGTCACCTCTACCATAGGGTTCCCTTCTGTCCCCTTCACGTATGCAACTTCCTTTAAGGAAGGATCCTTCTCCAGGGGATAGAGTTCGAAGGTTTTAGATTATACCCTAACCCATCAAAAAATTTCTTTAATACTAAAGTCACCTCACAATCATGATTAAACATTGCTTGAAAGCTCTCATGGTTATCTTGCAGTTGCTCCTCCTACCTTGCCACCTCTGTCTCCAACACTACCACCTTCATGTCACATCGTTCGACCACTAACAGGCTCTCCCTGGCTGTATCAGAATGAATTTGCAGCTGCTCCCACTCTAGCTCCACAATTTGGGTTTACAAAGATAGAATGGTGCCCTTCGCGAGCTCTCTCTCGTCAATCGACTCCTTCAACTTCTCACTGGACGCTTTCTAAGCTCCTGTAAATGTGATCATTCAAGCCTGCATCTGCACGAATCATAAACATCTCTACTATTCAGCAGTTATCATCATCATGTTCGATTGTTTACCATTTCTACCGACTAAAAACAATTTACCTGGCACCAAACCACCTCGGAACGATGCCCTTCTTCAACTGGGTTTGTGTCGCATAGATACATCATTGACTCTGCCGACGCTTGAACAGCCTCCTCCTGTTTGGCCGTGAACTGCCTGGCTTCGGCCGAATTTGTCTCTTCAGCCATCTGCTCATGACTTATCTTTTGGGTCGTTCTCTTCGTCAAATGTGCGGTCGAGCCTTCGACAGTGGCTTTTCCTTCCCTTTTTTAGTATGTTGCACTTCTTCCGGAACCACTTTGGGTACAGTTGATAAGGAAACTCCTCGACGGGTCCTCGGCACGAAGCTTGACTTCCGTGTCAGATTATTATAGTCCATATTACTGATTTCTTCATAGGGGCCTACCCCTTTTCTCTTCTTCGACGAACCAGCACCTGTCGACATGTCTTTTAACAATGTATCCGTCTTCTTTTTTCTTTTTCTTACAATGCTCAACTTTCGGATACCTTATTCACCCGGTCCTCACTCTCATTGATAAGGTCGTTGATATAGAACTGAGAGTTTTTCAGTCCCCTACTGGCAGGCTTTGAAAATAATAAATTGAAAGTCAAAGTACTATTCTAACCAATATAACAACTAAAATCGACCACAAACTTACTTGGGTTAAACAGGCTACTGCTCAATGCAAAATCTACCTCCCCATGGGCATACTCATAATTCTTTTTCGCTATAACCAAGTCCTTATCCCACCTACGCCCAGTCAATCACAGGTCGAATAACCACGGCTTCTGTAAGTGATACTGGATGTGATACGTCCCTACCTTCTTATTCTTCTTCTTTGAGTAGAACGACACTACATCAAGCCACTCAATTAAAAGCCTCTTTTTGAATGTCAAATCATCATTTATACCTTCGATCACCCTCTTCATCTCATATAAGTTACCACTCATCTGACATGGATCTACGTCCCAGAAATTTAATACCTCCTTTACCAGCCTCTGAAGGGGCAGCCGCATCCATAGTTGAATCTACTCCCTGAATGCCATGATCCCCTCAATAGGCATTTCCATAAATGAATACTGCATCCCTAGTAACACCATAATAATCCCCTTCCCCTCCAGCTCATGTTTGGCAATAAACCACTCTAACCTCACCTTTTCCTGAGGTGATACCTTTCCTAGATATATCTTCTCCTCCTCTGTTTCTTTAGTACTCTCACTCTCTTCCTCTTCCCCTTCCCCTTCGCCCCATCCATCCCCCGAATGCTCGACTCCAGCCTCCTCACCTATTATCTCATCTTCCTCTTCTTCGTCCCTCTCTCTGACAATTCGAGCCCTACGCCAGCTCCTCCTCAAAGAACCAATATCGGGCTCCACTACAGCCAGAGGCACATCTGTTGCAATGTACAACTCTTTGATGTCACAACTTGCCTCCCCTCGACCTGACATACTCGGTTCGTTCACTTTGTCATCATCCGCTTCTTTCAGCCTCATCCTCAAAGCCCTGCGGGAACGTATTATACACTACAACAGAAGAAGATTGACACTAGCTTGATATATTCGAGTATCAATTTTCAGGTTCATATTATACTATCACCTAACCCACCCTCACTCATCGGTCATCCAACGGCCGAATATTCGATTACTATCTGTTCAACTCCCCATACTCACACCGCTTAGCAATTATTCTTTGCGGGGCCTCTTAGTCTTGCCTCTCATACCCCACCCCAGTTACGCCATTAACGGCGCCGCAGTAAGCCCACATCCCCTCTCCCACCCAGGAGCCAAGAATAGAAAGAACAGTAATATATAATAAAGGGTCAAAGGACTAACCTGTCTGGTGTAGTTGAATGTATCCCCGACAAACTCAAGTAGCTACACCATCCAATCTTTGCAGCAACAATGGATCCTCATTCCTTCCTCTCTGTAGCAACAAAGGTATTTCTTTCTTATCTGTTTGCATTTATTTATTTGACTAGAAATAATGCCAGTCTATCTTTCTATCCCCTCTTAAATATAGCCTACAAAATTGCCTTGGTTTTCCCCAACAGTTACCATTACCACTACCTCCACTACCTCTCCCACTTCCCTCCACATTTTTGGTACCGTGTATTTTTACCAGACTACCCCAACTAATATAAACGTGTGTATGTTACACCTTCCCTGGCTAAGGATATTCCTTATTCTTTCGAACCCTCGATCCCTTCTAAGCTACCATGATGGTCAATGCTCGTACTCCACCAAACACCTTCGAATACTCTTCCCCCTCGACCTCAGGCCTCTGACACCATATCAGACCCTGCCACAGCAAACTCTTCCCCCACGATGGACAATCCTCAGCCAGCACCAGCCGCTTCGCCAGCGACCACAGCGCATAGGAGAGCCCCGTCATGCTCTGTAGATGCTTTTGGAACATGGTCTACTAGAACGTTAACCCTTCAGCCTCCTCCCATGCTCTCCCAGTCAGCTCCTCCCGGTGCAAGTCCACCATGTTGGACAAAGGTTCCCTAAGGTCACCACGTCTAAAATATATATACTTTAATTCCTCGAATTTCTCTCCCACCCGTACCTCTATATCCTCTATTTTCTGTTGATAATGAGTCTTGATGGTGTCAAAAGATCACAATAATAAACAAAGAAGATGAAAAGGTTTAACATTGCATGGCCCCCCTAATCCTATTTATATCCTGCTTAAGAGAGCCGTAATAACCCCCCTTAATCAGTATCATCAACATTAATGCTCTTAGAACTTCCCACATTTACACTTGTCAACTTTACAACTTCCCACGCCTAACAGTTTTCTCTGTACGCGCCGTCTAAAATAATTTCCGAGGTACCAGCTGAGAGGGGGCGAATGTAGTAGCCTACTCACAACCTTCTAAACCTAGTCGAACAGTTGATGGCTACATTGAAGCCTACTAGAGACTCGAAGCCCAACAATCTAACAAAATAATCAAAGGCATATGAATTCCATGAAGCCATCTGAGACTAACCGATTACTCGAAGGCCTTTGAAGCTTACTATTATGGTAGAAGTCAAAGATAGTCTGTCAGCATCAGAATCCAGTAGCAAACCCAGAAAGATTTCGGCCATATTAGTATATGGTCGAAGGCAGATATACCTGAGAGACAACTCACCGAAGCTGTCATTCGCTATTCTTACTGCTCCGAGGTATTACCAAGTGAGGAAAAGTTTATCCCAACAAAGATATTAAATGGACATCAGAATTCGAGGAAGCTGTTCAGGAACTCAAAACCAATCTGGGGAAGCCTCCCATCATGATTACCCTGGTAGATAATGAGGAACTGATCATCTGCCTGGCAGTTACATACATTTCTATCTGCTCAATTTTCATTCAACTTGAGGGAAAGATCGAAATACCAGTCTATTTCATCAGCAAAACCCTCATTCTAGCGAAAACAAAGTATTCTAAAATCGAGAGACTCCTTCTAACTCTTGTTTACATTTCACAGAAGCTTAATTAAGCATTACTTTCAAGCTCATTCAGTCAAAGTCTTGATGAACTACCCACTCAATGAAGTTTTTTCGAAAAAAGAGAAATCACGAAGATTGCAACAATGGTCAGTCAGTTTGGAAGAACATATTTAAAGTTTGAACAACGTAACTCAAAAAAGGGTCAGTCCGTTGTCAATTTTCTCGTAAATTTTCCTATGAAAGATCCAGATTGGGAAGAACACGATCCTGACCTTACAAAAGAAATTACAGAAGATCCACCTACCAAAGTATTTGACGAACGAGCTGAATAGATTATAAGGAAACGGTAAAGACTTCTTTCAGATGGTTTAGCGAGACCCGAAGGGCCACGAATTGGAATCGTATTGATTACCCCTTTCAATAACATAATCGAGAAATTAATTCGCTTGGATGTTAAAGCCTCCAAAAACATCACAGAATACGAAGCTCTAATTCATGGACTCGACCTCGTACTTAAGCTTGGCATTCCAGAGCTCTTAGTCTATACAGACTCTCTATTTATCATCCACCATTACTCAGAATAGTACAAGACGAATGGCAAGGTTATCGAATATGCAACCCTTACCACCGATAGGATGAACAAATTTGTGAAAGCATCTCTAAACTATCTCCCTTGTGGCAAAAATAGACACATTGATTCCCTGGCTTATTTAGTCAGGGTCTTGGGTACAGAAGCCAAATATCTACTGATTGAAATAATATAAACCCCTAGCATTGACCTTTATTTTGTATGCACGACTAACACTAGGGGCAATAAAGAGGAGGACGATGATTGGTGAAAGTCATTCATTACCTAACCCGGCCAGAAGAATAAATGTAAAGGGCCCCTTCCTACAGATCCGAAAGAGTGCCAATAGTTGATCAAGAACGTGTTACACAGTTTAAAACGGCCATCTATATACCCACTCAGTCGCAGGACCTTATCTTAAGTGCCTCTCAAAAAAGAAAGATGATGAAATGCTCAAAGATTTACATGAAGGAACTTGTGGCTCCCACGCCGCAAGTCGATCACTCCCTAACAGAACAATTGCACAAGGAGTATTCTGGCCAGGAATGTGTAAGCAAGAAGAAGAGTACTCACACAAATGTGACACTTGTCAATGACATGGACCCATGATCCGCGCCCCTTTATTCGACCTACATGCAAGCAAGGTCTTATGGCCATTCAAACGGTAGGCTCTCGATCTCGTTGGAGAATTTTCTAATACTCCAGGTAACCGATAATTCCTACACGTAGCAGTAGATTATTTTGTGAAATAGGTGGAAGTAGTTCTACTTTGTCGAACTAGAGAAGAAGAGGTCATCTCTTTTATCTGGGAACATATCATCACCCAGTTTGGATGCCCCCACCTGATTCGGATCGAAAATGGGCCACAGTTCATTGGAGAGAAAGTCATAATCTTTCTCAAAAAACACAATATCATCTATTCCCCATCCAATCCATGCTACCCTCAAGGCAATGGTCAAGACGAAATAACCAATAAAGCCATTGTAGATGGACTTGAGAAAAGGCTTTAATAACATAAAAAAGTATATTGGATATGGGAGCTACCTCACGACTTATGGGCATACCGTACCACTCCACGTCAATCATCTGGCTGTAACCCCTTCCTCCTCGCTTATGGCCTAGAAGCCGTCATTCTAATAGAATACTACCATCTCGTAAGAGATTATGAGCTTTTAGACGAAGAAAATGAGTTTGAATTGGCCTGCAATATGAATTGGATTGATGAAACTAGGGAACGCGCTATTGCCAACCTAGGTCGATATCACCATATGATGGCCAACTTGTATAGCAGAAGAGTCTGAAGGCATAAATTCCAAATCGATGATCTCGTCCTCGGAGTGATCCCACGATACATAAAAGAAGCAAATACAGGGAAGCTGGTAGAAAATTGAGAAGGTCCATTCCTCATCATTGGTCGAACTGGTCTGGCATCATACTATCTCATGACAAAGCAAGGATTTTGAATCTCAAATCCATGGAACACTAGGTGACTGAAATGGTACTATCATTAAGTCCATAAATTCTCCATTTTAATATTCTCGTTCTTTCTATTCTAAAAGTTAATTTTCAATCTTCATACAGTGTACATTCTATACTACTCAATGAAAAGTTCCAAGTTTTTTCCCACATTACTCTCTACATATGTAGAATCTACTAAATCTCACAGATTAAAGCAAAGGTAATACTAGTTTTCAATCACCCATCTAAACAGATTAAAGCAAAGGTAATACTAGCTTTCAATCACCCATCTAAACAGATTAAAGCAAAGGTAATATTAGCTTTCAATTACCCATCTAAACCGATTAAAGCAAAGGTAATACTAGCTTTCAATCACCCATCTAAATAGATTAAAATAAAGTTAATACTAGCTTTCAATCGCCCATCTAAACTGATTAAAGCAAAGGTAATACCAACCTTTAATCACCCATCTAAACAGATTAGAGCAAAGGTAATACTAGATTTTAATCGACCTTTATACACATATTAAAGTAAAAATAATACTAGCTTTCAATAGCCCATCTATACATATATCTATAATTAAAACGAAGATAATACTAGTTTTTAATAAAAGATCTCTAACAGACATAAGATAAAGCAAAGGTAAAGCTAGCTTTTATCTCTCAATATGTCTGTAACTATAGGTTACTTCTGTAAGCCACTTCTAAAGGTTCTTCTCTACTGATGGGAGGAGGTCAGCTTTGCCTTCCCCATACAATAAGATGCTCAGCCATAAAATTTGGAGCTCAAACAACTACAATAATCCTACTGTGCTCTACCACATCAACAAGTCAAGAACCTAACTCTATTTCCATGGTATTCATACAATTTCCTTGATCTATATCGGCTTTACAAATGCATCCTCAGGACGATAGACAATCGTGCAAGGTATCCCTCTCAAACAAAAGCCTTCTCCCTTCCTCCACGAAATAAGCAATAGTAATCATTAGCTCCTGTGAGAAAAATATTTCTTGGATAGAAGAATTTTGATCGAGCATAACTACCTCGGAAAAATGCTTTTGTAATCTCTGGTGACGATCTTTCAAGTCTTTGTATCGTTCGTTTCGCCACTCCATGTGTTTATCTGTGGGTGACATAATCTCATTATGCTCTGTCATCTTCTCCTTTACTTTATCTGACTCGACCTCATTCACCGTTCTCTACTCTGCCAACTGAGAACGAAGCTCCTCTAACTCCCAAACATTCCCATCAATTCCCCCAATAGAAGTTTTATTCAACAAATCATCCTTTTTCCTCAACAATCGATCCTTACCCCTAATCACTCATTCTAATTCTCGCTGTTTGCTGAGCGCAATATCTTATTTTGGCTATCCTTCTAGCGTTCATTTCCTCTTTGTACATGAGCTTGAATGTGAGCTAAAACCCCCTTCAACTCTCCATAGCTTGAATGTGAGCTACATCCACTTTTACTATGGAGACCCCGGCATTGCCTCTCATTCTCTTCGACCATTCTCTAGCTTTGGCCTTCTTTACATGTGAATTGGCTATATCCAAATTTACCTTCAACTTGGCCACCCTCTCATTCAGTTTATCACAACGTTGTTGAACTATACAAAAATCTATATCTTTAGTAGGTAAAGCCTCACCCAACTGCTCAATGGCACGTTTAGACTTGGCTAGGTTAGCTCTAGCTTTCTCAAGCTTGCTATCTTTCCAAATCATTTTGCTATTCAATTGCTCCAGTTTACTTTTGGAACTCACCATATTAGCTCAAGTCTGCTCTTGCTCGTTTATTTTCCTAATCATTTGGCTCATCAGACTGGCCATAAAACCATGTAACTCTTTTTATGTCTTTTCTAACGGCTAGATACTGTATCGAGCCAAGTCTGCCTCCTTACTTTTCACCATCAATGTATCATTCCATCTTTTGAGCTTCGCTGTCTGCTACTTCGCCCCCATGAGCTCTTTTTACAATCTTTCCATTTCGGCATCTTTCCTCTCGATCTTCTGAGTTAGGTCATCAACAGTTTTTGGTTCCTCAACATAACAAAAATGTACTTTGGCATGTTGATCCTCCCTTTCTTCAGTAGCCTCTCTTAATCTTATTAATCTCCTCCACAAACTCCAATTATGATGGAACATCTGTTGTTCACTTGAGAAAACAGTCTCCAATTCAACCTACATCACAGATACAATATATCAAGCTCGAATCAACAACACTACACAAGTACAATCAAATCAAAATACAGGTGACATTCAAAATTCTAACAAATTTATATTTTCTAACATTCTACTGCTGTGAGACTTCTTCTAAACTTAAGGTCGAAGTATGGTCTCAGTTCGTTGGCAATACCATCTACATCAAATTTCAAGGTACATATTTTCTATGCTCTAAATTTTTTAAACACTTTGGTATTATCTGGGCATGCTCGATTACCATCGCCCCTAAACTGTTAACCCATTTTTGGTCAATCTTTATACTTTATTTTTTACTTTGTAGCTCTAAAGTAGTGTAGCATACAAGTCAAATATTTCTTGCTCTTCTCTAACCTATAGCTCCGATTGTGTAGTCAACACGGATGTGAAGGCGTCTTTTTCCTTAGCAAGCTCATTCTCTAACTCCTAAATTTTGAGGTGCATATCCTTAAGTTCCTATCAACAATGTTTACAAACATTCCTTAGCTTATCCAAAATTTATCCTGCAAAACAATATTCAATACAATTACAGTTTTTCAACAACACAACCAAACTACAACAACTTCACTCTACCTTCTCATTGTCCTCCCCATAGTTCTCTAGATCAGTTATGGGTGAGACCACATCAAACCCTGTTACCACACCTTGTTTAGCAGGGACAACCTCTTCTACCACATCCTTTCGACGTAGGTACCAGCGATCATGGCTTTAACATCAACTTTGGCGTACCCCACTGCAAGGAGTTGGTGCCCAAGTCTATCGTGCTGAACTACGACATCATCCAGGTTCTTCTGCACCTCTTACATCAGCTCGTTAATCAGCATCCTCTGCACAGCCTTAGTAGTAAACAACCTCTCCCCCTCTAAGGCCAAGTTAGACTTAACTCGAGCCACCTTCTTCTCGACCTCGACTTTCCCATTCTCGAGCTCAGCTTCTTCTTCCGCGATCCCGAGGAAAATCCCCTTCAAAAATCGTGCAGCCTACAAACAAAAAAACAAAAGTCAAATACATTTTCTACTCGAATACAAATACAAAGTTCAAAAATTGAAAGTCACCAACTTACCATTTTGCTCAACTCCAACTGTGTAGAAGCACTCATTTCTTCAACACCCTTGTAAGTTGTAAGCCTTACCCCTTCTTCCACAGCTCCTAGTTCATCTTCCTCAGTAGGTCGGCTCTCCATGACCTTTGCCCCCGCCACCTTAGTAGGAGGATCTGCCTACCCCCTTTTCGTAGTCTTCTCAACCTCACCACTTATCGTGGCTCAGGAGGCCAAACCACCCTCCACAATCTTCTTCTTCGAAAACCTCAGAGCTAACTTGCTCGAAGTGGTCACTCCAGGGACATCCTCAAAATCCATATCAGTAGCCCTCGGCAAAACTGAACATTTTTCTCCATCCGCCCATCTCTTCTTGCTAGCTCTAACAGTCGTCATTAGTCTCTTCGCCTGAGTCTTTGTACCTTTTCAGACCTGCTATTAGCTCTTTTATTTCTGTTAATGCTGATCTCTTTCAAAACTATCTCGAGCTCAACCCCTTCTCGAGCAGCAGTATCTAATAATGACTCCATCTTTATCACCTTCGACCGAGGACTTGTAAAACAAGCACATCACATTGTTAGACCACATAACTGCCTTTAATTATAGTAGTTCGATATTATATAATATTACTTACTTTTCTTTAAAGTTTTATACAAAAGCTCGATTGGTTCTTCATCCTCTCTCTGAAGGCAATCACCCTTTACCCATATTACATTATCATTCCAAACTCACAATGTTGAATTCAGATCTAAGAAAAGCAATCGAGATGAGCTCAAATTGAAATACGTGCCCCCAGTTGCAGCGTAATGATTCACAGCGTAATGATTCACAGCGTAATACTGTAAAACGTCCTCGAGGGTTATTCTCTTCTCCACTTCATTTTCCTCCTACAATCTATTTGGAGTCTCACAAACAATGATCACCTTCAACATATTCTCATTCAGTTGAGCATGACAAGCCTCTATAATATTCATTATCCCGTTAGCAAGATTACTAAGGGGCAAACTCAGTCCATATTCCAATTGAGATAGATAATGCAGAAAACCCTCATCCAGGTTGCCTCGAGCATTCTCATCAAAATACTCAAGAGAGATCAATTCATCCACTCCCCTATCCAGCTTCTCATTTTCTAAGCCAGGCAACAAGAACAAATGTACTTCCCTAGATGCTACAGTACAACCTCTAAACTACCTATCAGCATGTTTTACAACATTTCCCCATTTTTCACCTACAAGAGCTTTGGATATACAAAACTCTCTAAACACATCAGAGTTCGGAGGGTATAATACCAATTTAACAGGGAAGTCTAGAAATTGAACAAGTACTACTTTGTCCTCCCTATCAGACTCTATATTAATAGATTCTACATGCTCAGACATAATCGAATGATAAGAGGTCAACGTCTCCATATCAATTAAAGTCTCCATCTCAATGATAAAGGTTAAAAATGAGGTTTGATTATATAATAGATATTCCTCACGTTCGATCTACATAAAGGTCCAGGTATTATATCATTATCTTTTATCTATATGCATCCATGCACACATCTACCATACATACATCATACATATACGTCTATTATGCATATATCTCTTTTTACAAAAATGGTAGAAAATCAAGCAGATTTTTATAAAATTACTATAAACAACAATGTTTCAAAATTTGAAACCCACAAAATCTTTCAAACCCACACTCACAAAATCATAAATAATTTACTAACCTTCAACGTCCGAGTACGAATCGCCAAATCCTTCCTTCACAATGCTGCTATACAACCACTGTCATGTTTCAGTCTCCAAAACTTTTTCTCTCCTTGAGGGCTGATCACTCTCGTTTAATCATTCACGCGAATCTCTACAAAAAAAAAATCTTCTCTCCCACAGTTTTTCCATTTTTTAGAAGTTGATAAACGTTTGAATGAGGAGGAAGGCCTATTATTTATATTTTTTCTCTCTAACTACTGGCAGTTATTGGGCCACACACAAGTCGTCGATAGTTTTGGAACCAAAGCACCCCTTCCACAATTAATATTAGGAATTTTGTAACATTTTGGTGAAAATGCCTTCCTATTATTACCTCAAACTCTATATTTTAATATATTCTCACCTCTCCTAGGAAAATTTTTCTCTGACCCTCCTACCCTCATGATAACTCAACACTCACACGCAATCAAACTTTTCTTGCAATTACACAAGAGATAAAAATCAAAGCTCGCCTACTTTTTCTATTCCTAGTTCTACTACTTATGGAACTGCTGATGTTATTTCCAAAGCTATCAAATTTTAAATTTCAAATTCTTTATTCATAACAGTTCCAAACAACATTTGCAACAAAACTGGACAAATTCAAAGTAATACATCTTCCTATATTTCAATTACATTTATTCGACCTCATTCAATTTATTTCCTCACATATAATTACATATAAAACATCCCAGATGTCCTAGAAGGCCACACCTAGTCAGTTCACCCCCAGTAATCCTCACATCTTCCTCCTCGATCTCTTCCTCAGCAATTTGCCTCACGACCTCTTTTTGAGTTGCAGGCTCCATAATTACTTCATAGAAGATCTCCAAGTAAAAATGGTACCCGATCTCAAGTTCCCTCTCCCTAACATCCATTCTTTCGAATTGCAATATAGATTCAGGTAATTCAAAATCATAGTCTAACAACCCAAAAATCCTCTCTCACACTTCTGTTATCTTTATCGCCAATCGTCCCTCAACAACATGACGAACTCTCTCAGAGCGAGTCATTACCATATTCTCTTTCCTCCTCCACTTTCAATCACATTCCCCTCATATTTATAGGCTTTTCAAGATCACTTCAAATCCCCCACATTCCGTATATATATTATCATCTATTTTTCCATAACTGGAAACCCTAAGATCATGATAGAAAGTTATTTGAACTTATCTGTCCACATCGACCTCTTTGGATTCGTCCTGTCTCATTTCGACCTATTCCTTATAATCTCTCCACCAATACAATATTTCCAAACAAATAACTCTATAAGTTGAAAATTTTCAATTTCTACATATTCTATACCTAGAAAGATATTCTTCCCCCATGATTTTATAATTTGTTCTGTTCAATACATATTTTCACACATCTACATATTTACATAAACACATTTTTCGCAGGTATTAACTTATATTTTCCATAGTTCGACTAAATAAAACTCCATTTTTAGTTCAACTTTTAATATTATATTTGCGTCCTCTAACATACATATTTATGCTTCTTATAGCCCGATTTCAATCACTTGAACTAATTTTATCTATCAACAGAGTTTGAACAATTTTTTTTCATTAGCTCGAATATCAGTTACTGATACTTTACAAATTACAAGTCTTACAGATACTTAACAAATATCAAGCCTTTCAGATACTATTACAGATCATTCTACAGGTTAAATGTCTCTTTTCAGTGATATTTCACTCAAAGAATCTTTTGAAGCAAAGTTGGAATTAGAAATTATTGAGAGTCCTTCTTCCTTCACACCATTTACTTCTACATGAAACTGAGGAAGCAAAAGTGTCAGTGCTTGAACCAACCCTCTGTGACTGAACCTTCATCACGTCAAAAAAAGATGACAGTGCAACAAAAAGACTTTAAATATCCATCTTCCTCCTCCACCACCATCGTCTCCTCCTCCTTAACCCCCACCAACGGAAAGTTGGTAGAGATGAAAGGGACTCCTACCTTAGAATCTAGTCCTTCATAAGATGCCGGCAAGACTGTGTAGATACGCCAACCCCCACATTTGTCTTCTCAACTATCCTCCGCAAGGATACGGAAACATCCCCAACGTTGCTCGCCTATCAAGACAACGTAATGAAATCTCAACATACAGTAAAAATAATCTTCAGCTTCAACG
This sequence comes from Kingdonia uniflora, assembly GCA_014058105.1. Lineage (NCBI taxonomy): Eukaryota > Viridiplantae > Streptophyta > Magnoliopsida > Ranunculales > Circaeasteraceae > Kingdonia > Kingdonia uniflora. The sequence goes on along the minus strand of JACGCM010001911.1, from coordinate 158,605 downwards.
GCTTCGCCTTCCGACATACCATAATACGTCGGTGGTATGGGAATAGGCGTAGGCATCTCCAGCGATTGATCTTTAAAATATCTCAACTTCAACCTCTGCATTTTAGTAGATACTCTTTCTTCATACACCATTAGCATGGCTTTCACCATTATAACTCAAAGGATCCAAAGAATACTACAACCACAACGTACTTTTCCAGAAGCTTCAGTACTGGTGCTACTTATATATCAAACTAATATTTAATGCGCTGGTATGTTTCCAAAGCAATCATCATTCAAAGTAGAGCCACTCTCGTAACCTCAAGCGTTAAATACATCAATCCTTTCTATCGTCATTAATGCTAGATACATCCCTCCCAAAAAAAATACCAAGTACCCAAATAGTAAAATCACAATTATTACTTCCTATCTTTTCAACTTCCAACCCCAATAATACATAGGTCCTTTCTCAACCAAAGCCACTCGTGCCTTCAGTTGCGAGGGGGCTACTATAGGGGCCTATCCCTCAACCTAGTACAAATTTGAACTATCTTAGTATCAGACTCACGTATTTCACACGTGACATGAACCGTCAGCATTAACATATAGAACATGAACTGATAAAGAACGTGGATTGAGCATAATAGAAGAATATGAGCAAGTCAAAGATACCAATTTCCCATGAAATTAATAGTTGCACAATCAACTACCATTTACCTCATTATTCAGAGAACGTGCTTCAACGCAACAATGAGCTATGGGTAAGGTCAATATAAAGAAAAAAATTTAGAAGAGATAGGGACCAAGAAAAACTAGATTTTCTACACTCTAACACAAAAATTTATAGATTTTGAGGACCACAAACTTCTTATTTACAAGATCAAGTATTTCTAGTTCGAGAGATCACTTATAATAAGATATCAACCTCAAGCAATAAAATTATTGTTACTAAAACCCTTAACTCGAGGTCATGGCTTTTTACCTATTCAAAGGTTTTCCACACTAAATAACCTGTGTCATTCTTGTTTTACATTAGTTTTTGTCAAATATACATTTGGTGTAAGAGCTAATTTCGGGCCATTTCGATCTACGAAATTAGGCCATTACAATTGTGGTTCCTAGTAGGTCGAAATCACTGGCCACAGTTAGATTTCTGCCTCTTCATATCATTTCTAAAAACTTGTTGTACATCATGTTTCCTAGTAGGTCGATACTACTGCACAAATGATTAGATTGTAGCTTATTATCATTTATTGAACATCATAGCTTGTAGTAAGTGGAGACTACTGGCCACATGATAAATTTGTTGCCTCTGAACAATAGTTTTGAATTTGAAACTTATTTGAGTTCCTATTAGGTGAGACTACTGATCACCCTTTGAATTATTGCCTAATCGAACATTATGGTTCTTAGTAGGTCGAGATACTAGCCACACTTTTGGAGTGTTACCTATTGTATTAGTTACGTTATTTGTGAACTTGTTGAACATTTTGGTTTCTAATTAGTAATTTAAAGCTTATTATTATGGTTCCTAGTAGGTCGAGGCCGCTGGCCACAGGGTTGGATTCCTGCCTCTAGATACTAGCTTTGAACAGGTTCCTGTTAGGAATAGTCCGGCGCAGGTGGGAACCCGAACTGGGTTGGGGTGTCCCCATCGGACTCCTAATAGGCCCATGAAGTCTAGGGCTTTATGGGTTTATGGGGTGAGTTTTACAAAGAGATAAATATACCTTCATAGTATTGTAACCTACAACCTCAGGGTTTCATCATCAATAATAAAGTTCTATCTTTCCCTCATATTGTGTTTACTATATAGAATGATTGCTAGAGTTATATTGATTCTCCACAGTTGCATATTTGGTATTGTGTTTGAGGAGCCTAATAAGAAGAGTGAGTTTTTGTGACCATGTTTCAACTTATTTTCTTGCAGTATATAAGCTCTCTATAGGGATGGATCCCATTTACATTGGGTAATAGTATACAGTGCACCAACTCATTTTGGATCAGAGCTTCAGTAGTACCCATCGTACGGTAAGATAATAAATTTGCGATATATCAGTTTTTGGGAACTATTAGCCATGGAGGGGGGACATCTTACCCATGAAAAAGACGACGATTTTAAGTTGGACAAGGAAGAGAGTTGTTCCTTTCAAGACCACACTCTTTCCCTTTTCCTTCTATTTCTTAGAAGGAGATAACTACACCCTGTATTTGAGGATAGACCCGGATACACTTATTGGTTATGTGTAAAGTGCAAGTAAGGCGTGCTGATGGTGGAGGCTCATCACTTACAAGCAAGTTGTGGAAGTGCGAGCCAGCCATCGTAGGTTGTTCACCAGGATTTGTCTTAACAAAACCTGGCATGGGGGTTGGCGGGGTTCTCACATTCCCCAGAGATTAATCGGGCAAATTGTGATAAATTATGAACTCGGTTCACCCTGGTTTGCAAAAAAAAAATAATAATAATAATGGAAGGACGGGAAGTGAGAGCCACTGAAGTAGAAATATCATGGACTTGACGATGAGCAACCTTGATGGTTTGCTATGCTGCCTAAACTGCCACCATAACACTTGCACTTGGGGAAACTGTTGCTTCAAAAATAGGTCAAGATATATCACCATATTCTATTCAAAATAATTCCGCCAATGTTTTTATGGTTCAAAAGGAGTGACCTTGCAAGACCATCAAATCTGGTATGAAGTTATTGTGTCTTGATTTATTACGAGAAAATGCTAAATCTGTATTTGTATCTTGTATTGTGCTCATGGAAGATGGACTGAACTTCTTGGTGTATATGTTCTTCTTCAACGTAAGTTGAAATTCCAAAAGTTTATTATATGTACAATGTGACCCAAAAATTCATAACAGCTACTTTGACGATTGGTAGAAGGGTGAAGTGCAGTATATGGGGGATACAGCAATACAGTGGATTGATGGAAAGCCTTCGTCAATTTCCAGTATGAATCGTAGATGAATAATATTAGGCAGCTCTTGACTAAGACAACATGGGTTACAATAGGTCTCGCTGATGAATTTTAGACTATTATCCAGTTTCTTTGTTTTGAAGATTCGACCAATGCATAAGATGCTCAAGTTAATATGGAAATGAGTGATTCTGAAGGGGAAGTTATTCATTCAGTGAACGGCCTCTCCAAGCAAGGCTAGCATCTTTAATTATATTAAGTTTTTCTATTTTTTCCTATTTACTAGAAGACGAAGGCAAATCTATCATATTCGACTGGAGTTTCGCATCGCAAGGATGAAATATACTGAATGCCCAAAATGATACGAGAGCTGTGACGGCCTACCGAACTCTAGGAAAATCCACCCGAGCGTTTTGAGTTCTGACCTTGGATATATGCTCTCTATATCCTAATATAGCTGCACGCCAAGTTTTGTCGAAAACAGATTCTGTTAAGGGGGCAAAAAGGGCCAGTACGCTTCGCCTCATGTTTTAACTTTTCCTTTTTGGAATTTAACTATTTACTTAGTAGCTATATTAAGGAGGAACCTTGGTCCAATCCTCCCCATGGCTAAAAGAGCTTTAATGCTTGGTCATTAAGGACGTTGGCTCATGGGCTATCTACAAGGGATAGCCATGAGTTCTCCTAGGCCTATGGAAGGCTAGGGGACATTGCCTCGTAATGCGGGCCAGTTTTCCAAAGAGGGCTTTATATGGCGCCGTTATGCCCTACGGGATATGCGAGACGTGCCGCCCCCTACAGATGGACAATATAATTAGTTCAAGCTCATCGCCCCTTCATATATGAGTCCCTTATCTGGAACCCGACATATTGAGCTACCTTGATCCGCTATAGGACAGGTGTGTTTTTCGTACCTCGTAGGCGTCACGAGAGATTACGCTATATGGATTATTGAGGAAACCTTCAGCGTTGTTGCCTATCCCGAATACATATTCGATGACCCCTCACGAGTATACAGGATTATCCGGATGTCTCTCTAGCATCCATGGGTTATATGCCACTGGCGCACCATGCCTGTGAAGATGGCTGGTACACGCCAATAGCGCGTACGTGTACGCCATACGGTCCTTTATTCCGCTGTGCTCCAGGCACTGTAGAGGCAGACCCGGGCTGGGCCGTGATAGATGGTATCAGAGCCAGACTTGTTTGGTCTAGGCTTATCCAAGCAAGGCTTGTTGGGCATTTGTTTGTCAAAGCATAGATCGATTATGCCAATGTCTGTCAGAGCAGATCAGAGTAATAATTCCCGAGTTGGTAGTATGGGATACCTATTTGGTAGTTATTATCCCCAGAGTCGCAGTTGCTCTGTACAGATGATCCAAGCACCATTGTGAATGCTTGTAGGGCGGATTGCCTACATGTCAGTTGATATTGGACGTGAGAGAAAGGCTCCATATCTGAGCGCGAGATTGTTCAAGTTAAGTGTGCTTTCGACAATGACGCTAAGATGAAGGATTGAGATTTGAGTTGGACGCGATCATCTATATCGTTGGATGTCTCTAGAAGGCTAGTCATTATAACGGATGTTCTTTGAAGAATAGTAATGGAGTGATCTTGCAGGTGGGTGTTTGCATTCGGTCCGCATACGCACTGCAAAGTTTAATAACAGTTGTGATCAACGACGATGCCCCTCAACAGAGATTGATATGGTCAGTGTCAGTTGCCGAGTACTTTCGTAAGGAAGCTATGAAGTTTGGTCTTGTTGGAATTCCTTAGTGTCCACAGTAGATTGATGAATCCTGAGAGATACTAGTTGTGATTGTCTGAGTTGGACACAGACGTTCTGGAGGCGAATGTCATTAGCCGATGTTGAAACGACATGAAGTAATAAATGAAGACATGGTTTGGGTCCCGAGTTTGCACACAGTGATATCGTCAGGTAGACGTCGAGGGCAGAGTTTTTCTTGGTTACACGACATGAACTCCGACCTCCAATATGGGTTGTCGCTTGCCTGCAGTTGGTCCCTAATTACATAAGATACTGCTTTGCTTACTCAAAGGAGGCAAGTTCTCCAGTGATGCTTGTTCTATGGCTCCGTAGTGAGTTTCAGGTTTGTCGGCGTTCGAGTGCTCTCGCCGCGTTGATCCATGTTGTTCCACAAGATGGTTCTGGATCATTTTAAGCTCATAGATGGGTGAAGACTCACGTTTTCGAAGGTTAGTGAGTTACATGGCTATCGCAGAGTAGAGTTGAGCTACAGTCAGTTGTGTGAGTTACCTCAGACATGATCTTAGATGGAAGAATACTCAGGGATAAAAGATCCTGAGAAAAATTGGATGTTAGTTTCACAATTTCTTATCACTTGGTGGTTGGCGGTAGGGATAGAGTTCCCGCGCCTCATTCTTTGTTTGCATTAATGGAGTGTCTTTAGAAGACCACATCCATGTGACCGTTCAGAGTTTGGATGCGTTTACAGAAGCTAGTTCAAGAGATAGAGAATGGCTACGCTTCAGTTTAAAGATGATTGCGACAGTATGAATGTTGTTCTCCGCGGGTTTGATAGCAGTTGGACATGGCAAGCCAACGAGCTCAGGGCGACAGGTGCAGTGACAGTATCTTGTTCCCACGTTCCCCAAGTACTGTGGTTTGAGTATGGACAAAGAGATGGAGAAACGCCTCAGCAGTCAGTCAGTTATATGTCACAAATTTATTCTCGATGTGGACGTCATTATCACCGAAGTTTGCCAAGTACAGATGGCAATGTTAAGTCCTCGTAAAAAAAAAGGCATTGAGAAGTCCTCCTTGGAGAGTGAGGCAGGTTAGAGTCCTCCGAAGTTGAGAAACCTTGGTGACGCTGGAGTAACGATCACCCTTCCTGCAGCCAAGGTAGGTACAGATGCCATCTATCATTACATTGGTTAGATGATGGCCTACAACAAAGTGGTATAGCAGAACGTGGCTGCATAGATAGATGTCTCATGGGTTTTACAACTTCACATAGGATGCCTTTATGGTGGGCCTAGATGGTTAGCTGGCAGAAGGGAACATAATACTCGAGCCTTGATAGGCTTCCTCAGTGGTTTTGTTGGTGGTAGGACAAGAGTGCCTGTGCCCTATTAAGAGTATGCTACCTTGCAGGAGCTACCCTCCCTCGCCCAAGTGAACATTGAGTACCAGTTCAGTTCGATACTTGTAAGGCTAGAGTGCCGCATCTTGATGTTGCCTCCCAAATGGTCTGTAAGTAGGGCAGACATGGGTAGAAGACCTTTGCAGAGTTAATTGAAGCGCAGTCAGGCAGTTTTAGTATGCGGCAGGTGTTCCGCAGCAGATGGGGAGAGTTTATCTCAGGTTTTTAGCAGACTTGTTCCTAATCACTCGCAGAAGAAGAATGAAGTTTGAAGTCGAGATTCATAGAAGATTGAACTCTCGAGCAGCGAAGGCATTGTGTGACTCGAAAGTGAGCACACTTTTTGACAGGATTGAAGATATCCTCGTCGGGCTATCCGGAGGAGGCGCCCCAGGTTTCGAGTATAGCAACATTCCAAATTGTTTCAAAGGAGAAGGCGCTTTGTAGTAGGATGCAACACATTTCAGAGGGCGCGATACTAGGAAGCACCGCCTATGCATTTATCAGAAGGCTAAAGAACGTGAAAAGTATCCAGTCGAGAAGGCAGACTCCAGTGTTTGAATGAAGGTCCAGTCACCACATAATTCAGTTAGAAAGGGCAAAGTTAAGGTTCAGTTCTGAAGACACAGTTGTCAGCATCGAGACTAGCAGTTGGGCTCAGTATCTGCTAGTGCAGAAGAAGATAAAGTACCCTGAACTAAGTGTGGGAGAGTTGTTAGTTTCTTGTAGATACAAAAGATTGAATCCTTGCAGAGCTGTGTGAAAGAAGGTTCTCGACGAGGACGTCGAGATTATTTTAAGTACGGGAGGGTGTGACGGCCTACCGAACGCCGGGAAAATCTACTCGAGCGTTTTGAGTTCTGACCTTGGATATATGTTTTTTATAACCTAATATAGCTGCACGCCAACTTTCTTCAAAAATGGATTCGGGTAAGGAGGTGAAAAGGGCCAGTACGCTTTGCCTCATGTTATAACATTTCCTTTTGGAATTTAACTATTTACTTCGTAGATATATTAAGGAGGAACCTTGGTTCAATCCTCTCCATGACTGAAAGGGCTTTAATGCTTGGTCATCAAGGACCCCGGCTCATGGGCTATCTACAAGGGATAGTCATGAGTTTTCCCCGCCCTAGGGAAGGTTAGGGGACATTGCCTCGCAATGCGGGTCGGCTTTCCAAAGAGGGCATTATATAGCGCCGCTATGCCCCACGGGCAATCCGTGACGCACCGCCCCTTACAGAGGGACAATATAATTAGTCCAGGTTCGTCGCCCCTTCATATATGAGTCATTTATCTGAAACCTGGCATATTGAGCTACCCTGATCCGCTACAGGACAAGTGTGCTTTCCGTACCTCGTACACATCACGAGAGATTACGTTGTAGGGATTATTGAGGGAACCTTCAGCGTTGTTGCCTATCCCGAATACATAATCGATGACCCCTCACAAGTATCCAGGATTATCCGGATGTCACTCTAGCATCCGTGGGTTATATGCCACTAGCGCGCCGTGCCCGTGAAGATGGCTGGTACACGCCGATGGCACGTACGTGTACGCCGCACGGTCACTTATTCTGCTGTACTCCGGGCACTGTAGAGGCAGACCCGGGCTGGGCCGTGACATGAACCCTTTATGTTAATCTAGATTTTCTGTTATGAGAGGTGAAGAGTAACTGTATATGCAAGTATTATTTATAAGTTGGCTTCAAAATCTGCAATATGGCTCTATTGCTGTGTAAAAATCACCTATGCTTGTATTGCATCCACGAGAACTGCTGAGAATTGCGGCAAGTTCTCATATGTGCGGATTTTTGTCCTCACATGTTTGATATTCCCCAAACTCTCCCTGTTTCAGCTGACTTAATAGTTCTTGTGGCTGACTTAATTCCGTTACTCTGCCATCTCCCTAGCAGACTTTCTTATTCCTTACTATCATGTCTAATGTCAACTTTGATACCTTCAGCGGTGGTCACTGGTATATGTGAGAAACATCTACGAAGCGGGTGCTGATCACGATTGGTGGATAGCACAATCTGCTTGGGAAAGTTTGATAAACGGATTAAGATCCGTGAAGTTAGCGATAATGCGTCCAGGCAACAGGTACACGTTTTTATCAACTATACGGTGCAAGATTTTCCTTATGCATATTGGTACTTCGGCTAGCCACAATTATTCCCCGAGAAGATTTGTGCATGTAAATTCGCAGTTGCGCGAATTTCTCAAAGCTATTGCAAGTACCTCAAATGACTGGTGGTTAATTTGAATTATTCCAATACTCTTGGTCAAATAGCAAGCTCGGTACAGCCTAGTTATGACAGACGAAAGTTTGAAAATAATTTACACTTGGCTTACACTAACAGCTAGTGATAGTGGTACCAGTGTTGGATCTGCCGTAAGAGGTGGCACAAAAACTACTACAGACACTACCAGGGGCAGAACCACATAAAGACTACCCTGGGCTATTGCCCGGGGTAGATTCCAAAAAAAAAAATATCTTATACCCTTGAGTAGTACATTTTATTGACTTGGGCACTACCTAGTATTAAAAAATGCCTAACTAATCTCTACTCACCACATGTCAACCTATGTCATCTTTCTCCTTCTTTCCTTCCTCTCACCAAACTTCCCCGTTTCCCTCACCAACCAAAACTTTCCCCATTAGGAAAAGGAAAAAAAAATTGTTTACCACCACAAAACAACCCCACATAACACATGTTCTTTTTCTTAAAAAGCTTAGCCCGTTTTTTCTTATGACAATCTTAATAAGCTAGGTTATCTTTGAGCGGACCTCGCTAACTCTTTAGCAAATTATTCATATCAACGAATAATTAGAGATGAATAGACTAAATAAAAGTGGTTCTCCTGTTTATATTTCTTGGTTTGATTGTCATCAACTACTAATTGATTATATATTTGGTGTGTTTATCTAGTTGCGTACATTCGAAATTTATATATAGAAATACCCTCTATGATTATTTTTCGGGGGCAAAGCCCCTGAACCCCCCTAACAATTTAGCCCCCCTAACATTTATTCCTAGTTCCACCCCTGGACACTACTACCTCATGATTTGGAGTGAAGATGCTTCCTAGTACCTTAACAAACCCCACAGTGAAGAACCAAATGTTCGAAATTTGTGGCATTTTGCTGATCCGGCACACACTGAATATGGGTGTGGAATGCGCAGGTCCCATCGATTCGTATAGGGATTTAGTTGGTGATTATGCATGGATTAAGTCGAAATATAATGATTTAATCGGTCCCATCGGTTCGTATCGGAATCTCACCATGGATTTATCAGAGCATACAACACGAGACACTGTAAAAATACTTCTTTGAGCACACGATCTTGTTGACATGTCTCAATTTGGTTTGATGGAGAAGGAAGCAACCTAATTGTAAGATCCTGCATATCAATTCATCTAATGCAACCATTGTGCAAGAAAGTCCTTAGGAGTTGGTGTGTAATGTAGACTTCTCTTATGTCAAGGTGAATTGAACAATGTGTGAACCAAAGTACTCGAGTTATACGGTAAAATTCTGGAGTTGAAAGACGTGAACCATATCTACTGAAGTCCTATGAATCTACTGTTTGATGTTCCAGTGCATAAGCATTTAAGTGCTAATTACAGTATTAAAGACCACAGTTTAATTTTACAGTATATGGAGGTTATCAAATTCAATTATTGAGAGTTTACGTTTATTTATTTTCGTAATCCAAGCTGGAAATATAGAGTATGTATATTTTTGTAATCCAAACTGGAAATATAGAGTATGTATATTTCGTAATCCATGAGAGTCAAGCTTGTAATGTTATTGTCTCTTAAAGGCATCAATACTATTCTTTTCTCTTCTAAATTCTAGACAATTCATATTTCACTATTCGTCTAAGGCAAATGGAAAAAGTTTGGCTCATGAGAGCAATTTGAAGCCATTCGTTCGAGTTTCCTGATTATATTTGTAAAATAGATTTCTCGACCGAGAACGCAGAGGTATGAATATTGTACTTACAAATATGTATATTGCATAAATACTTTATTATGCTTTTGATGATGATTGATTGACTCAATTTTGTTGCCATTCAAAATATGGAAGAAAGAAAGCAAAGTATGTGTAGCAGCAGAGATTGCGCATCAGTGTGATATCGGTACCCGAGGTAGTTATTTATCTATCTATCTGATGTAGGATTTAATTTCTCATCCTTGCGTAAGCTTTTGATTCAGCAGATGTTGGGGACCGAGCCCCCACATTGTACCGATATTGCCCCCACCTTGGCCACCTATTATGGGCTAGGTGTAAAGTTTGTAAGGACTTGTCCCTTGACCTATGCCAAACTCGAACTACCCCAGTATCAGACTTCGCATTATACACGTGACATACACAATCAACAATGACACCTGGACCACAAATTGATGAAGAACGTGGATCAAGCACTACAGATAAAATAAAATAAGTCGAAGACACCTGTCTCCCACGAATTAGCAGTTACACATTCAGCTACCATTTGCCCCAATTTTAGGAGAACGTACCTATACACGTTAACGAACTGAGAGTTAGGTCTGTAAAAGGGATGAGTTTCAGAGGAAAAAGGACTGGAAGATTTTTACACTTCAAGACCAAGTTTTTCTAGCTCAAAAGATCACAAAACTTGTAATCAAAAAATTAACCTCAAGCAATAAAAGTTACAGTTACTAAATCCTCAAGTCGAGGTCGTAGTTTTTACCGATTCAAAAGTTTCCATGCTAATCACCTGTGTCATTTCTATATTAAATTATATTAACTCTTGTCATAGGTACATTTGGTGTAAGAGCTAATTTTGAGCCATTTCGAGCTATTGGAAAATTAGGCAATTACATTTGGTACCGTCTGTAGGAAATAAGATATTTCCACGATATCCAAAAGCATATAATTACTGCACTACCCATTACCAATCATGGTGACTTCCAAGCCACCAGTAACAGGAGTTCATGTTGCTTTTCAGTTAAACCAGATTAGCTCGCAGAACTAAGGGCAAACCTACACGCCGAAACAGAGAAACGCAATGAGCTCGAGCGTTAGTTAATACGTAATCGCGAGCTCCGTGAACTGGTGCTAAAGAGCGAGCATTAACTTTGTCAAGCAGAATTCATACGACATGAAATACAGATAACGACAATGCAGACCGCCTTGCAAGCTTTGTAAGATAATCAACAAGATCTCCTTACCAGGGAACATGATCAAATACCAGCAAACTCCCAAGTTTCGCATGGGAAAGATTGAGACCTCGAGAAGAAACTAGCAAAGCCATTTTAAGAGGTCTTTATAGCGACACACAAGCTTCACTTCTCATTTGACTTGAAGGGAAGGTCGAGAAGCTGGTATATTTCATCAGCAAAACCCTAACTCCAACAATGACAAAATATTCCAAGATCGAACGGCTCCTTCGAACCCTCATTTACACTTCACACAGAAGCTCAAGCACTACTTCCAAGCTCATTTAGTCAATGTTATAACGAACTACCCACTTTTGGAAGTTCTATCTAAGAAAGAAAAATCAAGACGAGTGCAACAGTGGTCTGCCAGTTTGGGAGAGCATGATATCAAATTTGAACAACGCCATTCAGAAAAAGGTTAAGCGGTTGTTGATTTTCAAGCATATTTCCCTCTAGAAAATCTAATCTTGGAGGAACACGATCCTGATTTCACTGACAAACTCACAGAAGATTTACCTATCAAGCCCTTTGACGAATGAGCTGAATGTGTTACAAGAAAGGGATGGAGACTTCTGGCATATGGTTCAACAGGACCTGTAGGGCCAGTATCAGAATTTTATTAATTACTCCATCAAATGACAGGATCGAGAAATTAATACACTTGGATTTTGAGGCCTCGAATAATGTCAAGGAATACGAAGCATTGATCCATGGGCTCGATTTAACACTGGAACATGGGCTTCCCGAGCTATCAGTCTATGCAGATTCATTACTAATGGTCCACCATTACTTCGAACAGTACAAGAAGAGCAGCAAAATGGTTGACTATGCAGCCCTCGTTGCTAATAGGATGAGCAGATTCACAAACGCTACTTTCGACTATTTACCACATGGCGAAAATAGACACGGCGATTCCTTAGATTATTTAGTAGGGGTCCTGGGTACAGATGCACGATACCTCCAAATCGAACTAATCTCCCTTCTGTATGCGCAATCAGCATTAGGGACGATGAAGAAGAGGAGAACGATTGGAGGAAGCCTTTAATTGCCTATCCCAGCGTGAAAAATGAATGTGAAGGGCCCCTTTTTGAAGATCCAAAATAGCGCAGACAGTTGATCAAAAATTTGAAATGTTATACAATTCAAAAAGGCCTTTTATATCGAAGATAAGTAACAGAACCTTATCTAAAGTACTGTTCCAAGCAACAAGTTGATGGAATGGTCAAAGACTTACATGAAGGAACTTGTGGCTCCCATGCCACAGGTTGGTCACTTGCAAATAGAGCAATTACACAAGGAGTATTTTGGCAGGGAATACAAAAATAAGTGGAAGGGTACTCACGGAAATGTGATGCATGTCAACGACATGGACACATAATTCGAGCACCTGCACTTGAACTCCATGCGAGCAAGGAATTCGGGCCTTTCAAGAGGTGGGCACTTGATCTAGTGGAAAAGTTTCCCAATACGCCAGGTAACCGAAGGTTTTTACTCGTGATAACAGATTACTTTACAAAATGGGTGAAAGTAGTTCCCCTTTGTCGAACTTGAGAAGAAAAGTCATCTCATTTATCTGGGAACATATTATCACACAGTTTGGCTACCCTTACCTGATTCGGATCTATAACGGGCTGCAGTTTGTTATAGAAATGGTAGTGGCTTTTCTCAATAAACGCAACATTATTTATTCACCATCCAATCCATACTACCGCCAAGGAAATGGCCAAGACAAAATTACTAATAAGACGACAATGGATGGAATCAAGAAGAGACTTCAATCACAAAATAAAGGCAATTTGATAAAGGGAACTGCATCATATCTTATGGGCATACCGTACTTCAACGAGGCAGTCAACTGGATATTTCCCCTCACCTTACTTATGGAACTGAGGCCGTCATCCTAACTAAATACCACCATCCTGTCAAAGTTCACGAGCTAACGGACGAGGAAAATGAGTTCGAGCTAGCCTGCAATATGAACTGCATCGATGAAACCCAAAGTTGAGCTATTGCCAACCTGGGTCAATATCATCATATGTTAGCCAGCTTGTATAACAGACAAGTCCAAAGCCGTTAGTTCCAAATCGACAATCTAGTCCACAGAGAAATCCCCAATGGTAGAAAAGAGGTAAATGCTAGAAAGCTCATAAAAAATTTGGAGGGTCCTTTTCTAATAGTTGGCCGCACTGGCCTTGGATCATACTACCTCATGATAGAGAAAGGCATCTAAATACCAGACCGTGGAATACTAGGAGGTTGAAATGATATTATTGCTAAATCCCTTGTTCGCATGTACAGAATACCTCTATTCTCCTTATTTACATTCCCAAAGTGAGATTCCAATCTCCAACAGTATGTATATTCTTTTCTACTAAATAAAAACTTTTAAGCTTTTTCCTACATTATTCTCTACAGACATACATGTAGTATCTATTAAATATCAAAAATTAAAGCAATGGTAACTCTAGCTTTCAATCGATACATCTATACTAATATCAGCGATTAAAAGAAATTTTGTACTAGTTTTTAGTTAATGATCTCAACTATCTCAAAGACACAAGATAAAGCATAGGTAAAACTAGCTTTCATCTCTCTAAACATCAACGATACAGAAACAACAGGTCACTTATACAAATTTTTCTTACGGAAGGTCAGATGAATTTTTCCCAACCATTGGAGGCTGTGAAGCCATAAAATCTAACGCCCGAGCAACTACAATATCTCTTCTTCGCTCTACGTGTTCTATCGTAATGGAACCTATACCAATTACCATAGAGTTCAGGCAATTACCTTGATCTATTTTAGTATTACAAATACAACCTTTCAATATTAAATAGTCATGCAAGGTATCCCTTTCGATCTCAAGCCTTCTTACTTCTTCTATAAAATAAGCAATTACTGCCATCATCTCCCTCGACTGCACCTCTTCCATGGAAATCTTATGTCATTTCAAAATAGCCAACTCAACAAAATTCACCTTTAGATTCTTATAAGTTTTATCCAAATGTGTATAATGGCCCTTTGCTCGCTCTAAGTATTATCCGAGACAATATCAGTCAATTCAGATACCAACCCCATAGACTTTTCTTGGTCAACTCGATTTTTCTTTTTTAACTCCTCTAGCTCGCTATGCAATGCCAACAACTCCACCTCATGTACATTGCTTTCCCCAACACTAGCGTTCGTCAACATTTCATCCTTTCTATTGATAACTTCTTTCAACTCTTTCTCCATGGGAAGAGAAACCTCTAACCTATGACCACTCTCTCTTGCTTGTTTATTTGCTTTCCTTATGGCAGCTCGAATGACAACTAAATCTACCTCCATCTCTTTAATTCGAGCTTGGGTACTAACCACATCACCCTTCGCAGTTGCCATCTCGACGTCATTCTTTATCATCTTCGACCTCTTTACAATCTCGACCTTCTTGCTCTGCAAACTTGCCAAGTCCGCCTTCAACTTTACCACTTGTTCATTAAGTTTATCACATTGATTCTAAGTGCTCTGATGACTAACATTTTTTACTTGAACCGCATCACTCAACTTCTTAATTTCAATTTCGGCACTCGCCAAATCAGCTCGTACATTCACCAGTTCGATTTCCTTCTTATGCATTTTCCACCTCAAACTGGCAAGATTATCCTTCAGCTCTTTTGTTTCCACCTCTAGCATTCTGATGCGGTATTGCACGACATCCGCATCCTTACCTTTCGTCCCCTAACAGTTCTACCGTACTATTTAACTTTGCCACTTCATTATGAACACTAACAAGCCCCTCGACAGTTTTTCCTTTTCCGCATCTTTACTTTCAATCTGCTAGGTCAGATTGTTTACAGTCTTCTCTACCTTAGCAAGCTTGATATTCACTTTGGCATATTGATCCGCGCTATCTTTATTTACCTATTTCATCTTATCAAATTCGAGCATACATTCATAATTGTATTCAATAGCATATTCTTCATTCAATCGAATAACTTCTAACTCGGCCTGCACAAACAGTTCGATTTAACAATACTTCACAGATACGATCAATATACTACAATTTACTACATTACTCAAATATATGAGTTCTATATATATCACGAGCCAACAAAATGAGATGTAACTTAATCCTCCAGCTACGATATTTTCTTAACCTGGTGGTAATACCATATGCGTCTTAGAATCAAATGGAACCGCTGATTCTCTCATGTTTCAAGGTACACATTTTTACCACTCTCATTCTTTTTCTTACATTCCAAAAAGATTTTATTATGTACTTCTTGGGTTTCTTTCAATGATACTGCAAGTCCAAAAATTTTTAACCTACAATGATTTTTATCTATCCTCTTACATAACTTTTCTTTATTTTCTAATTCCAACCCCAGAGAAGTTACATATAGATCAATTCAAAATTTTGAGGTTTTCCTAACCTGAAGCTCCATGTGCGGAATCAACAGAGTTGCTAAAGATTTTTGATCCTTAGCAAGCTCTTTATCTAAATCCTCAATTCTGAGGCGCAAACCTTTAAGTTCCTGCAAATCAATATTTAAAACATATCTTAGACTACTACATTATTATCCTTCCAATGTATTCCATACAATAAAAGTCTTCAATTCACAAAATAAGGTTTCAATGTTTACACTACCTTCTCATCCTCTCCTCCTCGGTTCTCAAGATCAGTCCTCGCAGAAACTACATCCAACCCTTTTACATTATCCTAAGGAGATACACTTCAACATCAGGCTCCTCTTCCGCCTCAGCCTCATCCTCTTCTTCAAAATGCGTCTCCATTATTGCCTCAATATCGGCCAAGGAGTATCCAGCGTCAAGGAGATTTTGACCGAGGTTATCGCGGGAAACTGAAACTTCCTCTACATTCTTCTTCGCCTCTTCTTTGAACTCGAGCATCATTACCTGGAATGAATTCTTTAGGTCTGTTATCATAGAGCTCGAATGCACCCTCTCTTACACTAAATCTATCACGAGCTGAAGAATTTTCTTCTCGAACTCATTCCTCCCATCCTAGAAACTGAGGCAAATTCCTTTCACCACACGGGAAACCTATAACAATGAGAACATTTTTGTTCACGATTTCACTAGAATAAAACTAATCAAAGTGTTATACTTAGCCTACAAAGCTCTAGATTCACAGACATGTCTAAGCCCTCAGCACCTTCTCGAGCTGCCACCCTCAACTTGTTCTCCATAGCAAACAACTTACCCGCCAAAACCAGACTATTCTCAGCTTCCTTCACCTCGCACACTGAAGCAGGAGCGTCCACTTTTCTCTTTTTTAAACTTATTGTAGCCTCCCCATTCTTTGTGGTCACCAAGTTCGAACCATCAACTTTCATATTCTTCTTCTTCGGATGCCTCTGAATTAATTTATTCGACGTAGCCCCCACCGGGTTTGGCTTCAGAGACATCGGTCCAGCGTTTACTACTGTTGGACGTGCTCCGACGTCCGATGCTGCCTTTCCTCCATCTTCCGAGGTCACGTTAATTCCAGTCATTTTTCTCTTAGCTTGAGACATCTAAAATTTTTTCGACTTGCTGTTAGCCCTCTTGAACCTGCTCATTTTGAGCTCGCCCAATATAATCTCAAGCTTCGATCCCTCTCGCGCTACTATATCAATCACTGATTCCTTTCTCGAACTTTTGAACGAGGATTTACGTATACACAAAACATTGTTACATACACGCAGGACACTAACACCAAAACAATAGTTCGATATCATAAACAATAACTTACTTTTCTTCAAAGTTTTATGTATAAGATTTATAGGTTCCTCGTCCACTCGTTGGAGACAATCACCTATCACCCATATCATATTATCATTCCATACTCGTCCTGCCGAATTTATGTCAATAAAATGAGGTCGAGAAGGACTAGAAGAGAAGTATACGCGTCCAGTCGCCGCATAGTATTTTACAGTTTAATACTACAAGACATCTAAAGGGGTTATTTTCCTCTCCACCCCCTAGGAAGCCCACCTTTTGTTAAAATTATCGCAAATATTTATCACCTCCCATATGTTCCCATTAAGTTGGGCAAATACATGCCTCAATAACATTCAAAATACCTTTTGCAAGATTGCTTAAAGGCACCATTAGCCAAAATCTAACTAGGTAAGGTAACGCAAGAATCCCTCATCCATATTACTTTTCACACCCCCATTGAAGTACCCAAGGGAGATAGACTCGTCTACTCCCCTCTCAAATCTCTCATGCTCCAAATCGGGCAGCAAGAAAAAGTATTGATCACCATTTTCAACTATACATACCCTAAACGACCTATCGGCATGTTCTATCACTTCACCCCATATACCACCTAAACTACCTTTAATTTTTTTAAACTCCCTAAACACATTTTAATCGACAGGATATGGTAAGAAGTTACCAAGGAAATCTAGAAATGCTAATTTATTCTTCCCCTCCACCTCTAACTTAACTGCATCTGAGCTCTTAGTTATTAGCTCCCCCCCCCCCCCACATAGATTCTACATTATCAATTCCTACAGGTACATAATCAATCAAACGACCAGAGGTCAGAGTCTCTTTATCAAGAGTTTGCTCGAAATTGAGGCTTATTTCTAAGGAGCTTTCTCACGCCTACCTACATACAGGTCCAAGTATTCCCAAACAAAAAAACAAAATAAATTTTTCACAAGTTTCCTTAAAATAGTAAACTTTTCAAATTTTAAATACAAACAAAAATAGTAAACTTCACATCCATCAACATTTGATTATCCTAAATCACAAGAAAAATATGCAAATCAGTACAAACAACCATAACCCACTAACCTTCAACGTCAAAAACAAATCAGGGATATCAAATGCCTCGTCTTTCATAACAGAACATCGCAACAATGGTTTTTTCTCAACCTCTACAATGATACTTCCCTATTACCTCTGGCTGAGATGACTACTTTCATTTACTTTCTCTCTAAAATCTTTGTAACTCAATCTTTCCCCTCTCTCTCTCTAATTTTTTGTCTCTCTATTTTTAAAAAATGTTTGAATGAAGAAGAGGAACGGGTATTTATACTTTCTCTCTCCAACCGTTGGCAACTGTTGGGGTTCACATAAGCCGCCCTCGGTTTTGGAACCGTGGTATCTCTTCCACTATTCCTGCAAGATGATTCATACCTTTAGAGTAAAAATGATTTTCCATCATTACCCCAAGTCCTATATTTAAATGTATTTCTCTCTCTCCTACCCAAATCCCTCTTACACCTTCTTACACTCATAATGATACATTACACTTATACGCAATCAAACTTTATCTCCAGCATAATATTAATAATCTAATTCTTAATCTCCTACTCCTGTTACTTATAATATTTTTGACATCATTTCCAAGGTTACACGATTTCAAAATTCAAATATTTAATTTTAGCAACATCTTCAACAAACAAGGAATAAATTCAGAACAAAAGTATTATATCACTCTATTTTACTTACATTTATTCAAACTAACAAAAGTTTGCACTCTCAAACAAAGTCACACATGAAACAACCAAGATGCCTTGGAGCACCACACCTCTTAAGTACATTCCCAACAATCTTCTCATCTACTTCAGTTATTTCATCCAGGGCAATTTCTTTCACTGCAGTTTTTCGAGCTTCAGGCTCAACGATCAATTCATGAAATACCTCATGCCAAAAGTGATGCCCAACCTCGTTCTCCCTCGCCCTTGAAGTCAAACCATTAAACTGTATTGTAGATTTAGGCAAATTGGCATCATAATCTAGTTGCCCAAATATCCTCTTACGAGCTTCGACAATATTTATCGTTAAACACCCCTCAGACGTATGCCAAGCTCTCTGAGAACGAGTCCTTGCCATTTTTCCTCATTTAAAACTACTATTTCCAACCTTATTTATAAATACAGATTATGATAACAAAATATCCCCATCCCCCTTCATTTAGCATATAGAATGATAAGTATCAATTCCCCTTATCTATAACTTACACACCCTCAAATCAAGCTAATAATTTATTTGATTCTATCTTCTCAGAGCGAGCTCCACATATATGATATATTTGACCTTATGTTTTTCAAACTAATCTTAAACTCTATTACACATGTTTTACCTTCATTACACACGCATCCATACAGATCAAATTTTTTTGTTTCACGACATTCCCTTATACTGTAAGGTGATATAATGCAGCTCAATCAAATAGATTTCTTTCAGTTTGATACAATTAACTATTTTGTACATTCAACATATTTATCTTGCATTATCCATCATACACAGGCCGATATATTGTAATTTTAATTTGCCATACTAATTTCTAGTTCGATATATCAACAAAGAATTTCAACAAAAAAAAAAATATTAATAAATAAAAGTTTAGTGCCTCAAAAATTCCTTGCAGAATACTTTCCACAAAACACAAAATTTTAGAAAACTTCCTACAGATCGGTTTACATGCTATAATATATAGCAGTTATCAACAAGGTTTCCACTTCGAGCACCAGAGCTTCTCTCGCATGAAATACTTATGTAAGAAAATGAAGATGGTTATAATAGATAGAAACATACTTCCAATCCGATGGATAGAAGCATATTTCCAATCTGAAACCACCACCACCGTCTATTCCTTTGTAACCTCCAATATCTCCGAAAGGCAGAGAAAAAATAATGAATTAACTCTTACAAAGCCCAATAACTCATAGGATAACGGTTGTACTTCTTAGGATGCGCACTGGCTTCCTCATCTGCCTCATTAATGACATCCTCTACAAGAAGGCGAAGACATATCCAGCGCCGCTGGCTTGATAAAATCAAATAATAGAACTATCACATCTGATAATAATCATTTTTAGCCTCTACTACTTCCTCATCCATCATCCCATGATACGTAGGAGGAATGGGTATGGGAGTGGGCAAATTTAAAGGTTGGTGCCTAAAATATTGAAACTGGAGCGTCTGTACTTCAGCAAGAACCCTAGCTTTATATACTTGGCATCTAGTAATCACCATTGTCAATATAGGAAGACCTTAAAGAATTTTTCAAAAGATAGAGTACATTCACAGGGATAATCGATGATACCGTATCAACAGTATTTATAGAAGAACAACATTCAATGCAAGGAAAGAGTTCCAAGGCAATCATCATTCTAAGCAATACTTCCTGGGAAACAAAACAACCAAATGCATCAATCCTCTCACAAGTAATCAATACCGAATCTATTCTCCAATACGGATGTTACAATTCCCCAACCTTTCCCATTCTAACACACAATCATTCGACAGACGTTTCTTAACTAAAGATACTTATGCCTTCAATTGAGTAGGGGTGATTGTAGGGACCTATCCCTTAACCTATGCCAAACTTGAACTACCTCAATACAAGACTCATGCATTATACACGTGACATACATAATTAGCAATGACACCTGGACCATGAACTGATGAAGAATGTAGATTAAGCACAATAGATAAAATAGAACAAGTCAAAGGCACCTGTCTCCCATGAACTAGAAGTTACACATTCAACTACCACCTACCCCATTTTTAGGAGAACGTGCATCTACAAGCTAACGAATAAAGAGTGAGGTCTATAAAAAGGATGAGCTCCAGAAGAGAAAGGACTAGAAGATTTTTACACTTCAAGACCATGTTTTTCTACCTCAAGAAATCATAAAACTTATAATTAAAACATCAGCCCAAGCAATAAAAGTTACAGTTACTAAATCCTCAAGCCGTGGTCGTGGTTTTTATCTATTTAAAGGTTTCCTCGCTAATCACCCGTGTCATTTCTATATTAAGTTATACTAATTCTTGTCACAGGTACATTTGGTATAAAAGCTAATTTCGGGCCATTTCGAGTTACTAAGAAATTAGGCCATTATAGAGTTTTATCTAAAAAGGCCTTGGTATAATATTATCTTATATCATTGTGTTGGACTAAATTTTATTCACCAATCTTAATACAATCTCCAACTTGGATCAAACTCCGTTAGTCCTCAACCATCCATCTCCATCGATATGATTATATACGCCCACCAACAATCTCTACCATTGTTTAACCTCCCGTGGTACACTATCTTACCTTAGATCCATGCGTAACAACTTATCTGCTCTACCTAAGCACTATATTTTCTCCGCATATCCATGTTCTACCCTAAACACTTGCCAATCACAATGGACTATGTTTCTAGCAAAACCGTCAGCTTTAATACCAATTATTGGGGCCCGAGTCCCTGCATTACACCGATATTGCCCCTACCTTGGCCATTTAATTTGGGCTAGGTGTGGGGTTTTATCTCAAAAGGTCTTGGCATAATTTAAAACATCATATCTCCTTATATCCTTGTATTTGACCACATCTTTACCAATGTGGGACTAACTTTGACCTAGAAATCTTAATAGTAGATACATAGGCTCTCCATAATTTGATTTTTGCATATAGTTTTCTATGAGTTCACTGTTGCGGATATCTCTCTTTACAAACCATGGTTCCTTATGATTTGCATATAATTGTGTTATTCAACTAAAATACTGATGTTTAGGTACCGCATCCTATAACTTACCTTCTAGATTTTGTGTTCACATATTGGGATTTACTTGGAGAGATTTGGATTCATCTATGCACAATTAACAACCAAATATCATGATTAAAGCTAATGTATTGAATTACGCAAACAGTAAAGTTACTATACTGCTGCATTACATTAAATATTTTAAGCTATAGCTTCTAATGAGAAGTTATATTATTTGGGTTGGCTAGATATCGATGATCTATTTACGATAGTAGATTCTTAGATCTGAGTACTAGTCAAGCCAGAAAAAGTTTGGTCCTAAGCGCTTAGGACCGAGAACCTTCCTGATTGCCTCTTCAACCGACGTGTGTTCTATTTAATCTCCCTCCTTAACCAGAGTTAATTAGTTGTCAAGTAATTTACCCTCTCCTCTAATTAAGGGTAGAACATCAATTAAAAGAAATTTATTTCCTATTTTTGTAGATTATCTTACTTTTATATAAATTATTATAGTTGGCGCAAGAGAAAAAGAAGAGGACAGCGAAAAGGAGCCTTATAGAAAATTCATCAATTTTCTCATATTTTAAAGTTCTTAATCATAAGAAATTGGCAGGGTACAAAACATGAATTTCTGAGACAAGGGATGACAATTTACTTCATTACAAATTTCTTCATTTTAAAACTAAGGCTAAGATAATAAATCAGATTTTGTCGTTCTTGGAATTCTGATACTCCCATAGTATAATAGAAAAGGCTAGGTGCAAAATATTTTATTTTAAAGATGACCAAAGAGCTTCAGATTTAGGGTGAGAATAGTAGATTTGGAAAAAATATAAAATTGTATTCATGTTAAATGATACTCTGCCCTTAATTGGAGGAAAAAATATATTTCTTCACAACTAATTTACTATGGTTAAGAAGAATGTTAAATAGGAAAAGTATCGATTGAAAAGGCGCTTAGGACGACTCTCGATCCTAGGCGCTAAGGACCAAACTTTTCTCCAGTCGGATAGTGTTATAACAATTTACCATGACAGATGGTTTTTCTTTTATCTTCCTAATCTATCAAATATAATACATATTTATTCATAAAGTATGTCAAAAGCGTTGTATGTACATGCCTTTTATAATTGACCAAGGTGAAGATAATGTCCTTCATATACAGATAATTTCATAAAAAACCATTTTATATAGATCATATAAGGATACCAAAAGGTTAAGTTTAAGCTCACCATTTTACAAACCATATATGATTGAGGGGTCTATTTACATCTGATGGTGATGTACAAGATGAGGTCTATTTCAATGACACTTACGTTATATCACCTCGGATATGTACCTACGATGATTTTGGGGAGCCATCTCCTTGACCTATAATGCTTGCCAAAATCTTCATTCATTACTATACCTGTATTGGCCAAATTTCGTAGTTCAAAATAGCTTAAAACTAGATCGTTTACCAAATGTACATGTGATAAGAATTAGTATAATTCAAGAAATGACACAGGTAATTTAGCGTAAAAAACCTTTGAATAGGTAAAAAACCACGACCTCGAGTTGAGGATTTAGTAACTATAATTTTTATTGCTTAAGGTTGATATCTTATTACAAGTGATCTCTTGAGCTAAAAATAATTGATCTTAAAAGAAATGAATTCTTGTGGTCTTAGAATATTGTATTACTGGTCCTATCTCCTCTGGAACTCATCCTTTTTTACAGACCTCACTCTCAGTTTGATATCGTGTAGAGGCACGTTCTCTTAAAAATGGGGCAGGTGGTATTTGAATATAAAACTGCTAGTTTGTGGGAAACAGGTGCGTTTGACTTGTTTATATTTTTTACAGTGCTCAAGCCACATTCCTATCAGTTCGTGGTCTAGGTGTCAATGCTGATTTATATATATCACATATATAATACATGAGTCTAGTATTGAGGTAGTTTGAGTTTGGACTACGTCGAGGGATAGGTCCCTACAATCGCCCCCTCGCAGCTGAAGGCACAGGTGGCTTTAGTTGAGAAAAAAAAGTATGGAATGGTTGTATTAGAATTTCAAAAGGTATAATGTAGAATTTTGACTGGCCGGGGACTTTTCACTTCATTAATGAAGGCTGTATTCCAGCATTTAAAGCGTAGGAAAGGATTGATGTATTTGGCGTCTGGGTTTCCCAGTAAAGGTGGTTCTTGAATGATGAATTCTTTTGAAATCCTCCATTGCATTGAATGTGGGTCTGATATAAATAGCACTTATATTGTATCATCTATCATTGTTATGAAAGTACTATGTCTTTGTGAATATCTGGTGACTCTATTTGTTTTGATAATGGTGATGACCAGGCATCAGGTATATGAAGCCAAGGTGACTGCTGAAGTGCAGAAGTTATAGTTGTAAAACCAATCTCTGGAGCAACCCACTCCCATACCGGTGCCACTAACATACCATGGGATGACGGAGGAGGAATCAACAGAGGCGGAGAATGACTATCATATGTGGCGGTTCCACTATCTCTTTCTGGTAGGTGAGCAGTGCCAGGTATGTCTTTACCTGCTTGTAGAGGATAAGATTGAGGTGGCAGATGTGGAAATCGGTGTACATATCAAAAAGTACTGTCATTATCCTGTAAGGGAATTGTTTTATAAAAGTAGAATCATTCTTCTTTCTTTGCCAATCGGAGGAAGAAACAGTGGTGGTGGAGACGGGAGATGGAGATTGGAAAATTTTCTTTCGTACAATCATCGTTCTTCGTCTATAGGAGTGTATTTTGCTGAAGGTTGGTTCAGGCTCTTTTGCAGCCATCTTTCTATCTTTTCTTGTAGAAGTGTTTTAATATAAAGCAGTGATGAAAAACTAAAACGTGATGTAAGCTGTAGATCAATCTGTAGGAAAGCTCCAAAAAATTATTCTATGTAAAGTGTTTTGTAAGTAATTGTCAGGCTAATGAAAATATATTTATGCAGAAATTTTGTGTTGATAGATTGAATTAGAAATTAGTATGGTAAATCAAACTAAAAATATGTTGGAATATTAAAATGTTATTCTCTATTTTGAGAAAGTGAACTAAAAATGAGTATGCTAATTCGAACTATTGGTAGTTAAAGTGATGTGTGATAGAAAGTTGATATAACAATAATTAAAAGGAGATTTGTTGATCGAGCCCAAAAAATGTTATAATATAACTCCTTACAATGCATTAGTCGACCTGTTGGATATATATGTTTGGATGTAAAAGGTATGCGTATCGAATTGATAGAAAGTTATTAAATCGAGCTGTGGAGAAAATATGGATGTATGTAAAATAGGTGAAAGAATTTGGAAATGAGTTCAAAAAAGATACGGTCGAAATGTAATGAGGTCGTTATGGAAAGATAAACTCAAATAAATTTTGAGCCTGATCAGGCTTCAGTTATGGGCAAGAGAAGGAAATAAAAATGTGATTTAGGTAGGAGGAGAAAATAAAAATGGTGATGACTCATTCTCAAAGAGCTCGTCATGCGCCGGATGGGGCACTTAGTAATAAAAATTATAGAAGTTCGTGAAAGGATTTTTGGGTTGTTAGGGTATGATGCCATTATGCCTGAATCTTTAATACAATTTAATAGGTTGACTGAGAGGGTGAGGGAGAAAGATGTTGGGCGTCACATGTATTCTGAGATATTTTGTGAATTGGTGTTGGAGCCTGAAAGTCAAAAAGCTGTTCTGAGGTAAATTACCTTGAAAGATATAGCTGAGAAAGATGAGAGGATTGCTCAGCGTGATCTTATTAGGTGTGGCGCTCCAGGGCATCTTGGATGTTTAATGCATGATTATTTATGAGGGAGCAAACTGTGTTAGGATAAATAACTTTATTTTAAATGGAGGGAGAATATTTCTAATAATTTTGTTCTTATTTCGCTGTGAATGTTGTTGGAGATTTGGAAATGAAAATTTAAATTTTAAAATGTTGTAATGTTGGAAATGACGTCAGCAGTTCTATAAGTAACATAAATAGGTGTATAAAAATACAATCATCTGTACTTTTCGCCTTTTGTATAAAGATTGATAAAGTTAGATTGCATGTGAGTGTAGTGTCATAATGAGTATGGGAAGTTGTGAGAGAGATTTGGGTATAAGCGTGAGAAATATATTAAAATATAGGACTTGGGGTAGTGATGGAGAGGCAATTTCACTCAAAAGTTATGAAACGTCTAACATGAATAGTTGAAGGGAAACTTTAGCATCAAAATTGAGGGGGGCTCGTGTGAGCCCCAATAGCTGCCAGTAGTTAGAGAGAGAAAGTATAAATACCTTTTCTTCTTCTTCATTCAAACTTTGTCAAACACAGAGAATCAAAAAACTAAAGAGAGAGAAAAAATTTTGAGTTGTAGAGATTCGAAAGGAAGAGTTAATGAGAGTATCCATCATAGCCAGAGGGAAAAGAGTGATGTCGTTATTGAGGTAGATCAGAGATCTTTGTTGAATAATACCATAGTAACAGAGGGATTGTATGTTATTCCTGACTCTTATTCAGACATTGAAGGTTAGTGGTTTTGATTAATTTCGCTTATTTGTGCTTGTGATTTAGAGTAATCGTTTGATGTGAAGAATGTTATATATTTGTTATTTAAAATTTGTAAAGTTTGCTATTTTTAATAAACCTTTGAAAACTTTTGCTTTGCATGGAAAAGTAAGTATGCATATGTATGATATATGTATATGTAGAATTATAGGCAAAAAATATAGTGATAGAGAAAATTGATTGAATACCTTGACTTGTATGTAGATAGAGGGCGAGAAGGCTCTGTTATAGAAATAAGCCTCATCTCAAGTCTATTCTTGATATGGATACTTCGACCTCTAGTCGTTTGATCGAGTTAGTATCTATTGAGTCTGATAATGTAGATGTTGTGGGGGCGACTTAAGAATGGAGAGCCCTGACGTTGTAGAGGTAGATTCAGAGGGGAAGTACATAGTAGAATTTCTAGATTTCCCGGGTAATTTAGTATCCTACCCTATAATTCAAATGCATTTAAGGAGTTCTGTAAAATAAAAAGTAGTTTAGGTGGTAGATGGGGTAATATTATAGAACATTCTGGGAGGTCATTTTGGGTATGCACTGTTCCAAATGGGGAAGAATTCCTTTTCTTATTACCTGACATAGAATAGGAGAAAGCTGATAAGGGTGTAGAGGAGTCAATTTCTTTTGAGTACAACAATGGGAGGCACGTTCTTCTCTGCTAGTTCATCTCGACCTTAATTTTTTGACCTGAATTTAGCAGGGCGAGTTTGGAATGATAATTTAATATGGGTGAAAGGTGATTGTCTCCAAAGAAAGAACGAGGAACCTATGTACCTTATATATAAAAATTTGAAGAAAAGTAAGTAATAGTTTGTGATATTGAGCTGTTGTAGATATAGCAGCGTATTTCTGTATGTAACAATGTGCTGTGTTTTGCAGGTCCTCGATCTTAAGTGACTTTAAAAGAATCGCTAATAGATATTGGAGCTCGAGAAGGTTTTGAGCTCGAGATTGTTCTGAAAGAACATGAAATAAGCATATCAAAAAAAGCTAACAGTAGGTAAGAGAAAGTATAGAAGTCTCAAGCAAAGAGGCAGATGATAGGAATTGGAGCTGAAAGGAGGGTAGCAGCTGATGGCGATGAACGTCTAGTATTAACGAAGGCCTCACCAATGTCTTTGAAGGCAGGTTTTGGGGGGCTACATTGAACAAGCTAGTTCAGAGACACCCCAAAAGGAAGACTGCAAAGGGTGGCTCAACCTCGGTTGCCACAGAGATTGGAAGGTCGAGATGAGTACAATGAAGAGGTAGGGGGATGTTCCGGCTGTAGGGAGCGAGGCGAAAGAGGTGGAGAGTGGTCCTAATGTGGAGGATGAACTACTAGTTGTAGAGAACAAGATGAGAGTTGTAGCTCGAGTAGGTACTGAGAAGCTGAACACGTTTACGCAGTTGGAGCTGTGTAGGGTAAGTTTAAATTCTTCATACAATGTGAATTAATGTAACCTGCGAACTAAAATGTTATTTTTCTTTTAGTTGCCTTCGGGCTGATATGTATTCTTATGTTGATTGGTAGGCTGCTCGCACGTTAAAGGGCATCTCTCTTGGGCTAATGGACGAGAAGGTGGAGATCAAGAAGAGAGTGGCTCAATTGAAGGCTGATTTAGCTTTGGAAAATGAATATTCGATCTTTGCTAAGGATTCACACTGGGTGATAATGCTTAAAATCCAGAGGAGGCAAAGACGAATGTTAAAGAAGCTGTAGCTGCCCAAGACAGCCTTGGATATAAGCTCCTCAAGGTTAGATATTTTGTGGTTGATCTCGAAGCTATCATAGTGGGGCAGTATGTTGAAGAGGTTAAAGTTGAAGATGAACCTGATGTTGTTGGAGGCTCTCCCCAAGGTGTTGCTATAGGGTTGAATATGGTGTCCTCTAGAACTGATAAAGAGAGTTACAGAGGAGATAAAGGGAAGGTAGAGTAACGACTTTTGGAAATTTGTTATTGTGAGTTGAAAACGGTAATTGTATGGTAGATATATTTGAGGATAAATTCGGTGTAGTCTAAGAGATGTTGTAAATATTGATTTGTAGAATCTTAAAGGTATGCGCCTCAGAATTGAGAAATTAGAGAAAGAGCTCGCTGAGGAGAAAAATGCCTCAGCAACTCTATTAACTTCACAAACGGAGCTATAGGTAAGAAAATGGCTCAAAATATTTGACTTGTAGGCTTTGCCACTCTAGAGCTACAAAATAATATTAAAAGGCAGATGAAAATCGTAATTAATGGAAGTAATCCAAGTATAATTAGATAATTTGGAAGTTCAAGAAAATAAGAGCATAGAAAGTGTATACCTGAAATTAGTGTGAGATAACTTTGTTATTGCCATTAGTCTGAGATAACATCGTAATTTGATGGCGAAGTATAATCCCATCTTGTTAGCTTGTGAGAAACTAAAATCTATTAGAATTGTGTAAAGTGAACTGTAGTGTATTGATTGTATCTGTAATGTATTGTTGATTTGAACTTGTTTGTACAGGTCAAGTGAGGTACTGTTTGCTCGAGTGAACAGCAAATGCTTCGATACAATCATGAGTTTGCGGTCAAATTCGATAGGATTAAGCCTACAAATGAAGAGAGGGAGGATCAGTATGTCAAAGTTGAGCTCCAGCTTGTTGAGGCGAATAAAGCTATAAAAGATCTTATCCAACATATCGAAAGTAAAGATGTTGAGGCAGTAAAAATGAAGGGGGAGCTCGTGAGTAGCAAAGAAAAGTGGCAAAGCTAAATAGTAGGATAGACTTGTTGATGGCGAAAGTTAAAGAAGTGGATGTCGTTCAATACCGTATCAGATCATTAAAGGTGGTAGATAAAGAGTTGCGTGAGAATGTGGCTAGTCTAAAGGGTCAAGTAGCCAAGAAAGAAAGTAAACTTGTGAAGGCGCGAGCTAATTTAACAAGTTCTGAAAGTGAAGTGGAGTAGTTGGGTGAGGCCATGCAAAGTAAAGATTTTGATCAATGGGTCGCCCAAAATCATTGTGATGAACTGAATGACCAAGTTGTGAGGTTGAAGGCAGACTTGGCCAGTTCGCATGGAAAGAAGGCCGAGGTTGAAGAGCGGTCAAAGAAGAAAAAAAAATGATGTCTAGGTCTCGACTACCAAGGGTGATACTTTTAAGGCAACAGTTCAAATTAAAGTATTGGAGGCAGATCTTATTTTTGTTTCGAGCTGCTAAAAGGAAAGTGAACGAACAAACTAAAGAGAGCGATTATAAGTTAGAGAATGCTCTTTGTAGAAAGCAATAGTTACAGGTAGCTATCAAGAGGAAGGATGAGCTGCTTAATAAAGCTCGTACTGGGGGAGGTAACGTAAACGAGTTGGAGCTGGTGGCACTTTATATTGAAGTGGAGGAGCTAAGAACACAAAATCGTTCAAAGTAGGAGAAGGCGGCAGAGTTAATAGTAAAGTTAGCTAAGGTGATATCGAGATTAGAAGATCGCTTAGGGCAGGAAGACTCCCATTATGCAAAGTTGGATAACCATTATAAGTTATTAAAAGTGCAATTTGCTGAGTTGGCCCTGCTAGATATTAATTAGATATCTCTGGATGAGGTACACACGAGGAAATTATTGATGATCATCGCCTATTTTGTGGAAGAAGTAAAGAGGCTTGAGCTCAAAAGGGATACCTTGCATGACTGTGTGACACTTAGAGGCTGTATTTGTAATTCTGAAATAGATCGTAGAAATTGTCTGAATGCCAAGGAAACTGAGCTAGGCTCCCGACCTACGAATCTAGTAGAGCAAGGAAAGAATATTATAATTGCTCGAGCTCTAGAGTTTATGGCTGCAAAACCTCCTTCGAAGGGGAAACCGTAGCTGACCTTCGGAACATAAAAACCTGCAAAAGTGATCTATGTATTTTATATTGCAGACATGAAGAGAGTTGAAAGCTAGTTTTACCTTTGTTTTATCTTGTGTCTGATAGATGGTAGAAATAATTGATTGAAAACTAGTATTACCTTTTGTTTTAATCGTTGATATCTGTATAGATAGGCAATTGAAAGCTAGTATTACCTTTGCTTTAATCGTTCTAGAGATGGGTCGATTAAAAGCTAGTATTGCCTTTGCTTTAATCTATGTTTAGATGGGTTGATTGAAATTTAGTATAACCTTTGTTTTAATCTATGAGATTTAGTAGATTCTACAGGTACGTAGAGAGTAATGTGGGAAAAAACTTGGAAGTTTTCATTTAGTAGAAAAGAATGTATACTGCAGGAGATTGAAATCCCACTTTGGGAATGTAAAGAACAAGAATAGATTAATCTGTAAGGAAAACTAGGGATGTAGCGATAATATCATTTCAATTGCCTAGTGTTCTAGGGATTTGGTATGCGGACGCCTTTCTCCGTCATGAGGTAATATGATCCAATTCCAGTGTGGTCAACAACGAGTAAAAAATATTCCCAAGTTGCTGCAAGCTTTCCAGCATGTAACTCCTTTCTGCTCTGTGGGATTTCTCTGAGGACGAGATCATCAATTTAGAACTCACAGCTTTGAACTCATCTGTTGTATGAGCTGACTAGCATATGATGATATCGACTTAGGCTCGTAATAGTTTGAGCTCGGGTCTCATCAATCCAGTTTATATTGTCGGCTAACTTAAACTTATTTTCCTCGTCTGCTAGCTCGTGATCTTTGATACGATAGTGGTATTCTGCTTGAATGATGGCTTCGGTGCCGTAATCCAGGAGGAAGGGGGAACAACCAATTGATTGCCTTGGTATAGTACACACATAAGACATGAGGAAGTTCCCGTATCCAATTTCCTTTCTTCAACGATTGAAGCCATTTCTTGAGTCCATCAACTATTTTTTTGCTGGTAATTTTATTCTGTCCATTTCCTTGTGGGTTGTATGGATTGGATAGGGAATGAATGATATTTATCCATCAAACTGTGGCCCGTTATCGATCTGAATCAGGTGGGGGTATCCAAATCCTATGATAATATATTCCCAGATAAAAGAGATGACATCTTCTTCCCTAAATCGATAAAGAGGAGCTGCTTCCACCCATTTCGTAAAGTGATATATTGCTACAAGTAAGAAATATCAGTTACCTGGCGTATTGGGAAATTCGCCCATGAGATAGAGCGCCCATCGCTTGAAAGGCCAGAATACCTTGCTTGGATGAAGTTTAAGTCTAAGAGCTCGTATCATGTGTCCATGTCATTAATATGTGTCGCTTCGTCGTGAATACTCTTCTGCTTACTTATGCATTCTCAGCCAGAATACTCCTTGTGTAATTATTTTATTTGCAAGTGACTGACCTGTGGCATAGGAGCCACAAGTTCTTTCATGTAATTCTTTAAGCATTCCATCAGTTTTCTTCTTGGAGAGGCACTTGGGATATGGCACTGTCACTGATCAGTGATAGAAGTGATCGTTCTGATTTGTATAGCGCTTTGAGTTTTTGATTAACTATCGGCGTTCTTTTGGATTTACTGGAAGGAGCCCGTCACATTTGTTCTTTTGGCTGAGGTTGGCGGTAAAAGGTTTCCTCCAATCGTTATCTTCCTTTTATCGCCCGCAGTATCGATCGTGCATACAGAGTGAAGATCAATGCTGGGGGTGGACATCACTTCGATATATAGATATCGTACTTCTGTATCCCAGACCCTTGCCAAGTAAGCCTAGGAATGGGCATGTTTGTCCTCACCTCGTGGTAAATAGTCGAAAGCTACTTTTGCGAATCTGTTCATCCTATCAGCAACGAGGGCTGCATATTCGACCATCTTTCCATTCTTCTTATACTATTTGGAGTAATGGTAGACTATTAGTAAGGAATCTGTATAGAATGATAGCTCAGGAACGCTGAGCTCAAGCGCCAAATTGAGTCCATGAATTAAAGCTTCGTATTCTATAACATTGTTTGAAGCATCAAAATTCAAGTGGATTGATTTCTCAATTATGTCATTTGATTGGGTAATCAATGAAATTCTAATCCCTGACCCTGTAAGTCCTATTGAGGCATCTGTAAGAAGTATCCATCCTTTCTTTGTAATCCATTTAGCTCGCTCGTTAAATGGCTTCGTAGGTGGATCTTCTATTATCACTTCTGTTAGGTCAAGGTCGTACTCCTCCCAATCTTGATCTTTTGCAGGAAAATCTGTTAGAAAATTGGCAACGGCATAACCTTTTTCTGAATGACATTATTTGAACTTGATATCATGTTCTCCCAAACTGAGGAACCATTATTGTACTCTTTATAATTTTACCTTTTTAGACAAACCTTTCCGGAGTGGGTATTTCATCATAACCTTGACGAAATGAGCTTGGAAGTAGTACTTGAGCCTCTGTAAAGTACAAACAAGAGTTAGAAGTAGTTGCTCAATCTTAGAATATTTTGCTTCTGCGTGAATGAGGGTCGTGCTGATGAAATAGGTTGGTTTTTCAACCTTTCCCTCAAGTCAAATGAGGAATATGTTGATAGAATATTTTGTAACTACAAGGTAGATGGTTAGATCGTTATTTTCTACCAGGGTGCTCATGATGGGAGACTTCCCCAGATAAGTTTTGAGTTCTTGAAAAGCTGCCTCACATTCTTCTACCCACCAGATTTCTACGTTAGGCCGAAACTTTCCTCGTTTAGTACACCCTCAGAGTAGTAAGAACAGCCACCGACATTGATATAAATATTTTTAGATGAATGGATTGATAACAGCAATCTTGCCTGTGAGTTTCTGTACGTCCTTCTTTATTTTTGGAGAAGGCATGTTGATGAGAGCTCAAATTTTCTCTGGGTTGGCCTCAATCCCCTTCTTACTGATAAGGTGGCCGATGAACTTACTTGAGTATACTCTGAATTTATATTTATATGGGTTGAGCTGCATTTTGTACGAGCATAGAATATGGAAGACTGTGGAGAGATCGGTGATATGGTTCTTGGATTGCAAGCTTTTCCCCAAGTGTGCTTTGAATATTATTGTCATTAAACTATGATAAGTCACTCCTGCATTTTTTAGTCTGAAAGGTATGACTCGATAATATTAGAGTCCTCTTTCAGTGATGAAAGTGGTCTTTTCCTGATCGTCATCGAAGAGAGGAATCTGATTATATCCAGAAGCAACATCCATCATAAATAAGAGCTCATGTCTTACTGAAGAATCAAGAATTTAATAAATGATTGGAAGAGAAAAACTGTCCTTTGGAGTATATTTGCTTATATTTGTGAAATTCACGCAGACTTAGACCTTCCCATTCTTATTTGAAGCTGCGACTATGATGGATAACCAATCTGGGTATTTGGCTTCTCGAATGAACCTAACTTTGATTAATTTATCAATTTCATTGTTGACTTCATCTCGAAGACGTGGTGATTGTCTCATCTATTTTTGTTTGACTACCGTGGCATTGTTATTAATGCTCAATCTGTGATAGGCCTTGGCCTGGTTACTCCTGGCATTTAATCGAAAGTCAAAGCAAAGGCGTCTCTGTTCATTCGTAAGAAGTGAATGAGGGTCTCTTTTCATGCTAGACCAGATTGGGACCAATATAAGTACCTCTTCTGGGGGTATTAATGTTTATGTACTCTGTAGATTCTTCAATAGAAGGTTAATCATCGGCATGACCAACTTTCTGTAATTGCTATACAGCAAATCTATCGGATGTCTCGAGAATAGAAAAAATGGTATTTTTGCAAGCTTGTAAAAGCTTTAGACTACCTCTAATTTTATAGATGTCGTCGTTATGCTTTAAACGAAGTGCTTGATGGTACGTGGAAGCGATTACTTCCATGTTAAGAATCCAACAACGGCCCATTATCCATAATAATTAGATTTGGCGTTGATAATGTAGATTACGATGTCAATTGTGGCTGGTCTAGCAATGATTAATAGGATGATCTGGCCTACTCGTTCCTCCTCAAAGCCATTAAAGCCACTGATATCGATGTTACTTAGAATGACTTGATCAGTAAATCTCATTTGTTCAATCATACTTTGAAAAAGAATTTTAATACTGTTACCATTATCGATCATCATATCATGGTATGCATTACAAATATCTTTATTTTCAACATGATAGCCAGAGCATCATGATGAGGAAACTTGACGTGACTTATATCGCAATCTTCGAATAAAATCTGGAGTCATCAATTGCTTGATTCAGGATAGAGCTTAACTTCTTTATCTAGAGCAGTGAGATTGTAGCCCTCTGATAACCTTTAACATTTGAATATGGAAGAGTTGTTAATCTAATGGATCTCGATCATGTTGTTGTGGTACATATGGTATAAGTGATTTTCCTCGGCTTGATCTTTGAATTGAACTACTTCGACCTGTGTCTTGTAACTACCATTCTTTTATCCTTCCAGATCGACAATGTACTCATGCATTCTTCCATTTTTGAAAATATAATCCAGTAACCTCTGCAAAATATAGTAGTTGCCAGTTTTATGATGATTTAACTTATGATGCATTTCGTACAGTTTGCTTTCAATCTGTTCCAGTGGTTGAGATATACGGTTGAATTTGTTGTTCGCTAGCATGGAAAAAATTAATGAGATTCAGACCTTCATCTTGGGGAGGACTGGCTTTGGTAATAAATTTCCTTTATGAGATTTCCCTGTATTTTCCTTAGAACGCTTTTGATCACCCTAGTCCTCCTTTGGTATAATATTACGTTTTATGTTTTGACCTTTAGCGGTTAGGACGGATTTAGTAGATTTATGCCTTTCGGACATCATCCTTTCCAGGTTGACACACCCATTGACCTTGGCAATAATGTCTTCCAAGGATGTGAGTTTATTTAAGAAGAGATGCTCCTTTGCTTTGCAATCAAGTTGTAGCACATATGTAAAAGTAGTAACAACTATTTTCTGATCAAGATGATCAACTTTATGCGTGAGCTCCAAAATCTTCTTTGCAAAGACCTCGAGCGTCTTTCCTTGTGACTGTTTGAGACTAATAATAGATATAATTTATTTATTTTTGTCTTTATTGTGAGCATATGTCTTGACAAAGATCTTCTATAGTTGGTCAAATGTGAGGATGAAATCTTTTGGTAGAGAATGGAACCACCGTAGAGGTTTTCCCTATAGACTTATAACGAACAGGCGGTATAAAATATGGTTGATATTTGAATGCAATCCTAGTGAATTGTGGAATTGTAGAATGTGTTTCTTCAGATCAGTGCCCTTATATTTTATGTATCTAGGAAGTATGGAAACCCGTTGGTATTTCTATATCAAATAACTCTTTGGCAATCAGACTACCTAGTAACTTGGTGAAATCGTCCTTATTGCCTAGAGCTTAAGCTTCAATTAACTCCTTGGTACGTTGATCCATGTGTTCTTGTATGACATATTAACATGGCGAATGAGTAACTTGGCAAGTTGGTCAGGGATTAAGAATACCGATGCCCTCGCATAAGCGTTCATGTACTAAAATTCGAGGTTAAGGTCGCTGCTCTGCCTCTTGATGCTTGGAAGACCTTAGACCTCTACTGATATCGGACTGAGCTTCTCTTTCCAAATTGATTAAAGCATGTGGTTTGTGCTAAAGATTTCTAGAAATGGCTTTGTTGGTTGCTCCTCGAGGTAATAATCTTCCTCGTGCAAAAACTTGATAGTTTACTGGCACTTGATTACGATCTCCGGTAAGGGGAGCTTGTTGAGTATCTTGTGAAGCTTATAATATAGTATGCATAGTTGGGATATGTTCATTATGCTTCTTGAATGTTGTCTGACGAGCTTGACACACACTTTCGAGCTCTTTATCACAGAGCTCACGGTCAAGAACTAACTTACGCTCGAGCTCGTTATGCTTCTATGTTACGATGTAGAGATTTTCCTTTAATTCAGTGAGGTATTCTGGTTCAACTGAAATATCGAGCTGGACTCCTGTTGCTGGTCGCTTGGAAGTGACCATGATTAAAAATGGATAGTGAAGTAAATGTATGCCCTAGGATATCATAGAAATGTATTCTTTCCGATAGACGCCGCCAAATGTAATGGCCTAATTTTGTAGCTCGAAATAACTCAAAATTAGATCTTATACCAAATGTACATGTGAAAAGAATTAGTGTAATACAAGAAATGACACCAGTAATTTAGCGTGGAAAACCGTTGAATAGGTAAAAAATCATGACCTCGAGTTGAGGATTTAGTAACTGTAACTTTTATTGCTTGAGGCTGATATCTTATTTCTAGTGATCTCTTGAGCTAGAAATACTTGATCTTGAAAGATAATAATTCTTATGGCCTTAGAATGTGAAATTCTTGGTCCTATCTCCTCTGGAACTCATCATTTTTATAGACTTCACTTTCAGTCTGATATTGAGTAGAGGCACGTTCTCCTTAAAATGGGGCAGGTGGCAGTTGAATGTGTAACTATTAGTTCATGGGAGACATGTGCCTTTGACTTGTTTATATTTTTTGTAGTGCCCGAGCCACGTTCCTTATCCGTTCGTGATCTAGGAATCAATACTAATTTGTATATATTACGTGTATAATGTGTAAGTCTGGTATTGAGGTAATACGAGTTTGGACTAGGTCGAGGGATATGTCCCTACAATACCCACCTTATGAAAGCCCTTCATCCAAAAAGAAAAACCAACCAAAGGAAAAGCAAGCACTTCCCATCTTCCACGTTCATTGTGACTAAATGTAAAAGATATACCACCCACATTTTAAAAGATCTTCCACGTAGTGAAGCCACACTTTTCACTAGGCTATAAATGTCACAATGAGCGAGTATAATATAGGGAGAACAGTTTCACCGATTTAATACTCAATAGAGCAAGACTATTTTACTGTACAATATGTAGAATGATTATGCCACTTTTTAGCGTTATTAGAATGGCTTCCTGGTCTTATTTAACTCTCTTAGTTATGAAGTTGATCGACAAATAATATCCTTCTTGATGCGAAAGAACATGTACTAGAAGACCAATCTACATATTATGGAAATTCTTTTGGAGCAGGGATGGAAATAAAAATTAGCTACTTTCATATTTTAAGGAAAATAGTTGTCCTTAAATAAATTAAAATTGAGAGGTATATTTTTAGGCAAAAGAAGATGATATGAATGCAATAAAAGAGCTTTGAAGCTCAATGCTGAAGGTTCATATGGATGGTAGTTCTTATTTTGTCATGTAACTTATCCCAAATTATTGTTGCTTAACACCAACGGTTTACAGATCCTGTAAGGGCATAATTTTGTAGTTCGATTGACTTCTTACAAAATATATACCTATGATGCAAATATAATAATATGGAATATAAATTGACACAGGTTTTACCGTAGAAAGCCTTAAATATGTGAAAACCATGACCTTAGTTCGAGGATTTAGTAAAAAGAACTTTATTGCATAAGATTGATTTATCTAGACTACAATTTGTGATCTTTTGAGCCAGAAAAACTTGGTCCTTTCTCCTTTATATCTTATCCATTTTATAGACCTCACTCTTAGTTCGTGTTCGTGTATAAGCACATTCTCCTTAAATTGGAGTAGAGTGGAGGTTATTTTTGTAACTGCTTGTTCGTGGGAGACAGGTGTCCGTGACTCATTATGTTTTATTTGGAGTGCTCGAGCCTCGTGGCTTCTTAGCACATGGCCCAGGTGTCAATGTTGACAGGGTGTACATTTTGCATGAGTCTAGTATTAAATTAGTTCGCTGCTACCCCAGCTCGAGTGGAAGGTCTTTACAATCTCCCCCTCTCAACTAAAGGCACTTGTGGCTTTAGTTGAGAAGTTCCAATCGTGCTTATGTCTTGGAAATTGAAACTTATTTTCTAACGAGATAAATGATGGCTTGCTGAGATAAATTTCTTGGATGTTGTAGTGGTAATGCACTATTGGAGATGGAAGAAATGCAATTAGTGTAACTGCTGTATTTGGCTGTTGAAATTCCCAGAAAATGTTTCTTTTAATGATAACTACATTGGAATTCATTCTCAGCGTTAATGTAATTCTTGCTATAAGTATCTGCCTTTGTCTTCCGACGGTTATTCTTTTATAAGTACTCTCCTTTTGTTAGATTTTCCTTTAGGCCATCTCTTCTTTGTAGCTTTTCTACAACTAATAATGGTGACTACCAGGCGTCAATCTCATGAAGCCAGAGTTCTTGCAAAAATACAGGAGCTCCAGTCTCTCTACCTTGGGACCCAGTCCCTTGATATTCCAACTCCCATTCCTGTGCATCCTATTTACTAAGGTATAACATATGAGGAGGTAGAGGAGACTGCGAACAACTATTACCAGATGGTCTGCATCTTCTGGCAGTACAGGTTGACCTGAAGGGGGGCGAGACTACTGGCGTTCATCCCAAGAGGGCTTGCGACTATTCAATTTGTGACTCTGTGTATAAGAGATTTTTATTTGTATTATGCATTCTTTCTTTCTTTTTTTCCATTTTTTTAGATCATAAAAATGATTTTCTCGAACTGCACTTGTCAAACTCTTTGAATTATATTAAGCATTTATATAATGTGTGAAAACATGTCGTATCGAATTGCAGAAAACAGTTAGCATGGGACGTGGTGAAAAACAAGTATGGATTTTTTGAGCTAAAATTTGTCTATGGGTAATGATTTGTGCTGTAAGTGTAGATAGGTGTGACAGTTATTAGGATTATCATTGAGTATATCTATAGTATAAATGATGGGATTTGGTTTTATCATACTCGTACTATAAATATCGAATCAGTACTTATGGTGAGGACTCGATCACAAAGGGCTTATCACACAAGTGCGGGGAATTATGCGATAGAGGTAGCTGAAGTTTGTGAGTGATTGTTCAGGCGGCTCGGGTATAATATTGAGCTTCTATCTATTTTGGAGCTCGAAGGATTGACTACAAGGGAGAGAGAAATCTAGGTGGACCGACATTTCTAGTGTGATGTATTTCGTGACATAATTGTCGACCCTGAAGCTTGAAAGATTGCCGTCAGAGAGATTACTTTGGATAAAAGAGCAGATGAAGATGAGATGATTGCTAGTGGCGAGGTGATCATATGTGATACTGCAGATCACTTGGGATGTTTTAGGTGTAATTATTTTTTATAGTTTGTAAGTCAATCAGGTCGAATGAATGTAAATGGTTTATTAGAAAATAATATATGTTGTTTGACTTTGCATATTTGTCTCTTGTTTTGATGTAAATTTTGTTTGAATTTTTGAATTTTAAATGTTGGAGAGCATTGGTAGTGTCGTCGCGCATGATTATAAATATTTTTTATCAGTATATCATAAGTCTTAAATCGGAGTATAAGTTATAAGGTTGAAATTGTTGGGTCGAGTTGATTTAGTCCCAATTATTGGCATGGATGTGCAAAGGGTTAAGTGAGGGATGAGTAGGAGAGAGAGAGATATGCATTTAATGATAAGCGTGGTGGTAATGATGATAAAGTATTTTTTTCACAAAAGGCATGAGTAGAGTGATAGGAGTAGTGGAAAAGATGCCTCATTTAAAAAGCTGAGGGTGGCTTACACGAGTTCCCATAACTGCCAGCAATTAGGGAAAAATTATATAAATAGTCTCTCCCTCTCTTCTTCCAAACTTTTACAGAAACCAGAGAGACAAAAATTTAGAGAAAAAAAAAACTTGATTGCAGAGTTTTATTTAAGATAAACCCAAAAATTAGTCAAAGCGTTTAGAGGGAAGTGAAAGTTGTGATCTTTAAGGAGGAGAAAAACTTGTTGCTGCTGAGGCCTGCTGTGGAGGAAATGTTTGTTGTACCAGAATCATCATCTGCCGTTGAAGGTTTGTGTTGTTGTTTGATTTCTTATTTTTGTTTGGGAAATTAATTGTTGTTATGAGTTTTTGATGATTTCCCTCATTTTGCATTTAACTTTTAAATGTTGTCTATATTGGGAAATTGCTTGTCATGTATCATACTGAAGAAAAAATGTATTTTGTTTAGTTTTTTTGTTTTTTTACCTATTATGAAAATAAACACAATAGAAATATATCAATTTTTTTTATTTGAACCAAAAGTATTATGGAAAAATATATAAATTAATCAAAATACATGGCTTTCTATGTAGGTGTAGATGCTTGCATGGAACTAAAAAATAGACTTCCTTCTGTTTTGAGCTTTTTGTTAAAGATGGATCCTTCCACCTTAATTCGTTCTTTGGTTGAGGATGTAGGGCTTGAGGGTGAACTTGGAATTACTAGATTAAATGATACTATAGTGTTGTCTATCAAGGAGGAAGATGTTAATTCAGAGAGGAGGAAAGGGAAGGAGTAGGTAGAGTTTCTTAATTTCCATGCTATAGTGAATAGATATCTTGATGGTTTAGTTACCTAGAGGGATTTCTATAAATGGAAGAGTTGTGTAAAGGGTGTATGGGGAGGTGAGATAGACTATGGGGGCAGGTTGTTTAGGAAGTATTTTGATGAGAATGGAGATAGCTTTTATTTCTTGTTGTCGGATTTAGAGTAGGAGAAAACTCGGAGGGGTATTTCTGAGTCTGCTTTCCTTGAGTATTTCAATGGGAATGGGTCAAAGGACCTTGAGGATGGTTTTCTGTATCTTGCCTAGTTTAAATATGGGCTAATTGTTTCTTTCAGTAACGTTGTGAAGGGTATTATGAATGGTATCTTATATGAGGTGATTTGTGTGTGTTAAGGATTGAATAAGAAGTAGTCTAGTATGGGGAAAGATAGAGGGCTAACTATATTAGATGTGTTGAAGTATTATAATGTAAAGTTTTTCCGCGCCACCGGGGGTGCTTACTTCTCTTCTATCTATTCTTGACCTCTTTTCTTTGACCAAAATAATGTGGGGAAGGTGTGGAATGATAATTTATTATATTTGAGAGGTGAGTGCTTGCAGCGAGTTGATGAGGATTCCAAGGCTCTCTTAGATAAGTCATTTAAAGGAATGTAAGTTGATCTACAAACTTTAAACTAAATTTTTAATTAGTGTCCTGTGATTGATAATATACTATTTGGTGTGCAGATCCTTGGTGTACTGTGAGGAAAGAAGAATCCTTGATTGATATAGTAGCTCAGGAGGGGATCGAGCTAGAAGTTGTGTTGGACGAGCTGGAGATAAATAAGAATAAGATATTAACAACAAATCTTGCAATGTTCAGAGAGCGTAACCCAAGAGAAAAATGATTGGTTCAAGCACGTTATTGGGGGATCTTCCCATTGCAGTGCCTGAGCTTCCTGAAGTTGAACCAATGGCTTTTAAGCTACAGTCTACAGTAAGCTGTTCGGTTGACACCAGCCGTAGGATGTCTTAGAGGAGAAATGTAAAAGCCACCATTTCTTCCTCAATAGCTTAGTCGGCGATTGGCTCCTAGAGGAAGAGATTGAGGGATAGCTATCCACCTTCTATTAGGAATGAGCCTAAAAAGGCCATTATGGAAATGAGCATGGGTGATGAGCTTCTCAAGCTGGAAGGAATATTTAGGGTTGTTGCATTGGTAGACCCTGTAGAAGTGCACTCCGTAGTGGAACTCGAGATATCTAAAGTAATTTGTACTATCTTTAAGATTTTTGCTCCTTTAATAGTTCTCGACCTTAATGTTATCTCTTTTGTTTACAGGTTTCCTGCGTTGAAAGGCCTTTGGCTTGGTTTGGAGAAGGGACTGCGAAGCTGGAGAAGGATTTGGCTAGGGAAAGAGCTAAGCTGGAAGAGGAGAAGCCCCGCTCGATTGTGAAGGCTGCAGCTCTAAGGGCTTCCTTTCAAGAGATAGTGGACAAGTTCAGAAGAGAGTCAACGCAAACGATCAGGCAATTGACTTTTACTCAGGACAATGTTGCCCAACGACTTTAGGATGATGGCTACACTATGGCCGATGTGATAGCTATAATGGATGGATGATCTGCGAATGTCCCGGGGATATGCGGAGATGAGGAGGCCAAAGCATGGAGGACCCCACCTTAAGAAGTTGTGTTAGGGCTGGAAACTATCACTGCTGCTACTCATGCCGAAAACCAAAAAATGGATAACCGGGAGCAGGTAGTTTAAGATAGTAATTGTAAAGTTTGTAGAACCTTACTATGTCATTATTGGGCAAACATTTGTATTGTTAATGTTTTTGAGTAATAAGTTTTGGAACTTGTTAAAGATTTCTTTTAATTTGAAACTTGTTATGTGTAGAAACATAATGAACTGCACTTCACAA
The DNA here is from genome assembly GCA_014058105.1 of Kingdonia uniflora. Taxonomy (NCBI): domain Eukaryota; kingdom Viridiplantae; phylum Streptophyta; class Magnoliopsida; order Ranunculales; family Circaeasteraceae; genus Kingdonia; species Kingdonia uniflora. The sequence continues at coordinate 116,275 of JACGCM010001911.1, read as the reverse complement.
TTGCGGATTTAAAGAAAGAGCTTGCTTGCTAAGGAAACAAATATTTTGTATAAAGCAGCTTTCATGACTGGACGCACTGAGGCTCATGTTCAAAAATATAAAGATCTTAGTGAAAAACACTGGTAAAACTTATATGTTGCTCGCTTGGGATTGGCCAAGGATAAAATTGAGAAAGGCGAGGTAGTTAGGAAAGATAGGAATTAATATTTTAAAATTTAACCTTTCCTTCCTGGTGGTATTTAAGAAAAAAATCCTTGAAGTAACCAAAGACCTTATGAAGTTGACCCTCTTTTTACAAGCTGAGATTGACAGTGAGAGAGGTCTAAAAGAAACGTTCCATAAAGTGTTAGCAGATCGAGGTATCTGTCCTGAGCTCGATATCATAGGTCGTATGGACACCAAAGCGAGAAACCTGCATAGCTTGAAAGCTAAATAAGCTTCAAATCATGCTGGCGTGTCAATGATATATGTATAACTTAAGAATATGAAATTAGTAATCGATAGTTAGTAAACTGTTGCGATGTATGAACTGTTTGCTTGTATGAGGAATATGTTTTCCTGGTAAATGTGGAAAGAATATTTTGAGATGATGATCTGTCTTGGAGGTTGAGCTAGAAACTGTGCGAAGTTGCCAAAAAACTCTATTCGAACTGAATAAAAAATTAAATTTTGATATGAACTAGACTCAGGAGGCATTGGAAAATGTTGTTGAACTAATTATGAAAATGGAGGTGAAAATGGTTGAGTTATAAGGTATGGTGAATCGTCTTTTTGAATGAGTAAAAAACATGGAAACTGAGTTGGTGGGTGGTCAAGGTAATGTGGAGAAGTTAAACTGTCCTTCATAGAAAAGGAAGGATAATCTTACGAGTGCTCAGAGTCATATAAATAAGCTTGTTGAATGAGTAAAGAAATTGGAGGCCAAATTATTAACTGATCGGGGCAGTTGGACGAAGTTGGTGGAGAGATTGAACAAGAAACATAGTGATGTGGTTTGTACTCAAGATCGCATCAAAAGTTTGGGGGCGGATTTGGTATATGTGTGAACTGTCATAAGGAAGTCGAATGAGCAATTTAGAGATAATGGGGAAGTTTTGAATAACACTCAAATCAGTTAAAGGAATTTGAACGAAGTGATAAAGAAAAAGGAGGTAGAGTTGCAGTTGTTAAAAAGTCAAATAAAGGAGTTAACCGAATATAAAGTAAAGGTTCAAGTTGAAAGAGGTAACTCTCTAAAGTCGTTGATGAAATTGAATGGTCTGGTAGCAAAGTTGAAGGGCTGTTTGGAGGAAGAAAAAATTTGCTACGCGAAGCTGGACAAACATTTTTAGATTATACATGGTAATTTCACAAAGCTTACTGTGCCGAATAGAGATAGGCTCGCTGCAAGTGAGGTGCATATGAGGGAGATAACAGTAATTGTGGCATATTTTGTGGGGGAAGTGAAGTGGACCGAAAATGAAAGGGATGTGTTCCATGATTATTTGATTTTGAAGGGTTGTATCTATAAATTTGACATAGATCGCGGTAATTATTTAAATCGTATGGAAACTAACATTGGTCTTATTACGAGGGAACAAGTAGAACTAGGTAAAGAAATAGTTGTTGGGAGAGCAGCAAAATATTTGTCATCTCGAGCTCCAGAAGTTGGGGGGAGTTCGTCTGGTTTAAGCCCTAGGGAACCCAATGTAAAGAATGTTTGAATTGATTGTATTTCTATAATTATAGAGTTCGAATATGTTAAAACTAGTTTGACCTTTTAATTTAACCATTCGAGATTGAGTAGATATGCATATGTATATATGTTTGTAGATAATAGTAGATTGTAATGTGGGAGAAAACTTAAAAAGTTTTCATTGATGAGAAAAGAATATACATACTAATGAAGATTTGAATTTCACATTTTAAATTCAAATAACAATAGTAAATGTAGCATGTGCTCGGAAAAATAGGGAGTTAGCGATAATATTTCTTCAACCTCCTAGTATTCCAAGGACTCAGTATCCTGATGCCTTCTTCTGTCATAAGGTAATAGAACCCGAGGCTTGTTCGTCCCACTACCAGGAATGGACTTTCTCAGTTCTTTACGAGTTACCCAACATGTAGCTCCTTTTAAATTTTGGGGATTTCTCAGAGGACTAAGTCGTTTATTTCGAACTCCCGATTCTGAACTCTTCTATTATATAAATTAGCTAGCATATGATGATATCAAACCCAAGTTTGCAACAACTCGAGCTCGTATTTCATCAATCAAGTTCATATTGTATGCTAACTCAAACTCATTTTCTTCATCAGTGAGCTCGTGATATTTGACGGGATGGTGATATTCTGTTAGGATAACTGCCTCAATTCCATAAGCAAGTAAAAATGGGGAACATCCCGCTGACTATCTTGGTGTGGTGCAGTACGCCCATAAGACATGTAACAATTCTCTTATCCAATTTCCCTTCTTTTTTGATAAGAGTCTTTTTTTTTAGTCTATCCACTATGGTTTTGTTTGTGAGCTCGGCATGCCCATTACCTTAGGAGTAGTATGGATTTGAGGGTGAATGAATGATGTTGTATTTGTTTAGGAATGATACAACTTTTTCTCCAACAAACTGTGGTCGGTTATTGATCCAAATTAGGTGGGGGCAGCCAAATCTTGTGATGATATGCTCCCAGATAAATAAGATAGCTACTTCTTCTCGAGTTCGACAAAGGGGAGCAGCTTCTACCCACTTCATAAAATAATTTGTTGCTACGAGTATGAATCTGCGAGTACCCGGTATATTTGGGAATTCTCCCACGAGATCAAGTGTCCACCGTTTAAAAGGCTAAATTACTTTACTTGCATTAAGTTTGAGTGCGGAAGCTCTTATTTTGTTACCATGTCGCTGACATGCATCGCATTTACGTGAGTATTCCTTTGCCTATTTTCTTATTCTTAGCCAGAATACTTCTTGTGTAATAGCTATATTTGCGAGGGACCGTCTTGTGGTATGTGAGCCATAAATACCTTTATGTAAATCTTTTAACATTCTTACGACATCTTGTTGTAAGAGGCACTTGAGAAATGGTCTGTTCATCAATTTTTGATATAAATCGCCTTTCTATACTGTATACCACTTAGAGTTTTTAATTAACTGCATGTGCTCTTTTGGGTACTCTAGAAGTGGCCCATCACATTTATTCTTCGGACCGATATATGTGAGGAAAGGCTTCCTGTAATCGTCTTCCTCCTCTTTATCGCCCCAAGTATTGATTGCACATATCAAAGTACGATCGATGTTAGGGCTTGATATCACTTCAAATTGCAAGTATCTTGCCTCTTTGCCTAATACGCCAGCATAGTAAGCTAAAGAATTGGCGTGACGATTCTCTCCTCAAGGTAAATAATCAACCGCAGCTTTATCGAATCTGCTCATTCGATCAGCAACGAGGGTTGGATAGTCGATCCTCTTGTCATTCTTCTTATATTATTCAAAGTAATAATGTACTATCTGTAGGGACCTATCCCTCAATCACACCCAAAGTCGAGCTCACCTAGCTTAAATTGCCTCCATCTCAGACTCACACATTTTTAGCGTATTTCCCCAGTCAATATTCCAACCTACCCCACAAACTGGTCAAGAACGTGGGCCCAACTTAAACCAAAAATCTTTATCCAGTCAAAGACACTTGTCTTCCGCGAACTCACCAGTTACTCAGTCAACCGCCACTAACCATATTGTTCATGATGAAGAGCTGCGGAGAAGGCCTATATAAAGAAAAGGTACCAGAAGAGAAAGAGACTAGAAAAAATATACAAGAGATCACTTAGAATCTACTTGTTCTAAATTCTCGATAATCATCAAAACTTCTTAGTTATAAGATTCAAACATTTTTATTTTTAGAGAACACTTATAATAAGATATCCGCCTCAAGCAATAAAGGTACTTTCAACAAAAATCTTCCACACGAGGTCGTGGTTTTTTACCTATTCAGAGCTTTTCCACGCTAAAATAACCTATTTAGTTCTTACTTTCCATTAGAATATTGTTACAGGTTCATTGGTGTGATAGCAAATTCCAAGCGATTTCGAGCTTACGGAATTTGGCCATTACATTTGGCGCCGTCTGTGGGAAAGATTGTATTTCCACGATATGGTTACTTCCAGACGATCGGCTACAGAAACTTAGCTCGAAGTTTCCATAGAGTCGGGGCAGCTCACAGAGTTACAGGTGAATCTTAATGCTGAGACAGAGAAACACACCGTAATCGAACTTCAGTTAACAACGGATCGAGAGCTCCGGGAAAAAAAGCTCGATACAGAACGACAAGCTCGTTTGACAATGCTCAAACAGCAAGAAGATTAGATTACAACAATGCAGACTTCCTTAGAGGCTCTGTAAAATACTCAATAGACTTCTCCAGCCAGAGATCACGATCAAATTTTAGGGACCTCCCGTATCTCAGCAAGGGAAAGATTGGGACCACGAGGAGTCGCCAGTAAAGTAATCTCCAGGAATCTACAACGCGAACCATAGCCCTTCATACATTTGTGGGGTGGGGGGGAGAAGTTCAGTCCGATGTCAGTCGAGGTCACCGAATTCCCATCTGCCAAGAGGAAGAGCAGCGACCTCAACATCTAGTTCCAGTACAAGATTGCCTAAGTGAAGGTACGGGCACTCATCATCCACAGCCAGCTCATCCAAAAATTCAACCAACATGTCTTTAGGTTACAAAAAAGCATATGGACCAATGGATTAAGGAGTTAACCGAAGCACAGGTTCTGGGTACTGTCGGCGATACCACAAAGTTACAAGGAAATCCGATTGAATAGGAACTATTCGATATGGAGATACCAAAAAGTTTCCATACTCCTAAAATTTACAAATACAAAGGTACTGACCGAAAGGAGCACATTCAACAATATCGTGATTCTTTGGGGTTGTACTCCAATCTCAACCACATCCTCTGCCGTCTATTGGCCACAAGTCTACAGGAGGAACCACTCTAATGGTTCCATTCTTTCCCTGAAGACTCCATCTACACATTCGATCAACTGCAGAACTAGTTCATCAAGACGTATGGTTGCAGCAGAGACAAAGAGGAGAACTTGTATTCTCTTATTAGTCTTAAACAGTCGCATGGAGAAAAGCTCAAAGATTTCTGGAAGAAATTCTAAGAGCTCGCGCGAAAAGTCGATCAGAAAATGGCTGTTATAGCCTTCACCAATGCTCTCCGACTCGACTGCTAGGCCAAAAAATAACTCATCCTTTTCAAACCTACGACCTTGGAAGAGATGATCACCAAATTTAGCAGGTACGTCGACCTAGAAAGGATGATGTCCGAGCCACAATAATCTACTAAATCCATCCTCTCCACCAAAGGCTTATCTACAGATTGAGCCAGTGAACCCAAGATGAAACAGAGAGATCAGAAGCACACCAAGCACAACGCTGGTTACCCTCGGAAGGGTAGTCCACCAAACAAACCCTTCCTCCCAAAACTGAGCGTCCGAGTCTCCGTATTTTTCCACTGCTTTAAAAGGATCCACTCTACCGCGTCTCTCGACCACTGGAACGAGTAGGCATGATCATCTTACCTATTACCGAAGGAGAAGTCACTATCAAAGTCACTTTCTATGTCATCAATGATAAATCTCGTTATCTCGGGATTATGGGCCACTGCTGGATACACAACATGGAGGCAATTGCTTCTACCTATCATCAAACACTCCGATTCAAATACGACAACGGTATTTATAAGATCAGAGCCAGTCAGAAGCTCTCTCGAGCTTGTGAAAATACCATCTCAACTATCCTAGATACTTCAGACAGATTTGCTGTATAACAATTACAAGAAGCTGATTACCTCAAAGATTAACCATCCACAGAGGAGCCGAAAGAATATATTAACATTGATGGACCTAGCAGAGGTACTTTTATTGGTAATAAGCTGGTTTAGCATGAAAAAGATGCTTTCATTCAGCTCCTGCAACTCAATCGAGATGCTTTTGCATGGTCTTTCAAAGAAATGCCTGGGGTCGATTCAGCTATGGCCTATCATAAATTAGCTATCAATATCAATGCTGCAGTGGTCAAACAGAAGCAGCGACAACTTTCTCCTCATCTTCGAGATGATGTTAATACTGAGATCGAGAAATTGATAAAAGCAGGATTCATTCAAGAAGCCAAGTATCCAGACTGGATATCCAACATTGTCGTTGTCCCAAAGAAAAATGGAAAAGTTTGAGTTTGAATAGATTTCAAAGATTTGAACAAACATACTCCAAAGGACTATTTCCCTCTTCCCAACATTCATTAGATCCTTGATTCCATAGCAGGCCATGACCTCCTATCAATGATGGACCCTGCTTCGGGGTACAATTAAAATCTACTTTTGGAAGAAGATCAAGAGAAGACAACTTTCATCACTGAAAGAGGTATTTATTGTAATAAAGTCATGCCCTTCAGACTCAAGAACGCGGGTGCCACATATCAACGGTTGATGACTACTATGTTCAAAGCACACCTAGGGAAAGTTGTTGAAGTCTACATCGATGATTACTTGTGCGAAAGCATACAGTCAGCCAATTACATCTCAGATCTCAACACTATATTCAACATCCTTTTGTCTTACAGGATACATCTTAACCCTAATAAATGTCAATTTGGGGTACATTGTGACCGCTTTCTAGGTCACTTTATTAAGAAGAAAGGAATTGCGGCTAATCCGGATCGAATTTGGGATCTCCTCGACATGGCCTCTACAAAAATAATAAAAGACATTTAAAAACTTATCGGCAAGTTTTGCCTCTAAATCTTCATACCAATGTCGTTGGTTATTCCTATTACTCCATGGATGTACCAAACGAGGAACAGTTCAACCAAATGTAAAGGTCACATGGACACCAGAATGCAAAGCAGCTTTTCAGGATCTCAAAGCCTATTTGGAGAGGTCTCCCATAATAAGCACCCAGTAGATAATGAGGAACTGATTATCTACCTAGCAGCCACATATACTTCCTTGCTCGGTTTTCATTCGCCTGGAAGAGAAAATAGAGAAACCAGACTTCTTCATCAGTAAGACCCTCACACCAGCGGAAGCAAGGTACTCTTAAATTGAGAAACTTCTTCTCACTCTTGTTTATACTTCACAGAAACTCAAGCACTACTTTCAAGCTTATTCAGTCAAAGTCATGACGAACTACCCACTTCAGGAAGTTTTATCCAAGAAAGAAAAATTAAGAAGAGTGCAACAGTGGTCAGTCAGTCAGTTTGGGAGAATATAATATCAAGTTAAAATAATGTAAAATCAATCCGCAGATGGATTAGCAGGACCCGCAGGGTCAGGAATCGGAATTGTTTTGATTACCCCTTCCAATGACAGAATTGTAAAATCAATCCGCTTGGATTTTGAGGCCTTAAATAATGTCACCGAGTATGAAGCTCTCATTCTTGGACTCGACCTCGTTCTTGAGCTCGATGTCCCCAAACTCTCAATTTCACAGATTTATTACTCATCGTCCACCACTACTCAGAGAAATACAAGAAGAATGAGAAGATGATAGAATATGCAGCCCTCGTTGCAGATAGGATGAGCAAGTTTGCGAAAGAAACTCTTGATTATCTTCCTCGAGGTAAAAACAGGCACGCCGATATCTTATCATATTTAGTCAGGGTCTTGGGTACAGAAGCTCGATATCTCCAGATCGAAATCATTTCAAACCCCTGCATTGATCATATTTCTGTATGCACGATCAACACTGGGGGTCATAAAGGGGAAAATGATGATTGGCAAAAGCCTTTCTTAGCCTACCTCGGTGTCGACAACAATTACAATGGATCACTCCCAGCAGATCCGAAAGAGTGTCGACAGCTGATCAACAACTCGAAGCGCTACACTAATCAAAATGGTATACTATACCGCCTATCTGTCATAGGACCTTACCTCAAGTGCCACTCCAAATCAAAAGAAAATGAACTACTCTACGAATTACATGAAGGAACATGTAGCTCCCATGCCGCAGGTCGATTATTAGCAAACAGAGCTATCACTCAAGGAGTATTTTAGCCCAACATGTGCAAGCAAGCAGAGGAGTACTCCCCCAGATGTGATACCTGCCAATGACATGGACGTATGATATGCGCCCCTGCGCTCAATCTCCATGCAAGAAAGGTTTTCTGGCCATTCAAAAGATGGGCACTAGATGTCGTCGGCGAATTCCCTAACACTCTAGGTAACTGCCATTACCTACTTGTAGCTGCCGATTATATTACAAAATGGGTAGAAGCAGCTTCACTATGTCGAACCCTAGAAGAAGAGGTCATCTCTTTTATCTGGAACCACATAATCACTCAGTTTGGGTGCCCCCACCTAATTCGTATCGATAACGGGCCCCAATTTGTGGGTAAGAAAATTGTAACCTTCCTAAACCACCACAATATCATCCACTCACCAACTAATCCTTACTATCCTCAAGGCAATTTCTAAGCCAAAATTACCAGCAAAACCATCGTGGATGAGCTCAAAAAATGGCTTCACTCACAGAAAAAGGGGAATTGAGTTCACTAGCTGCCTCATGTCCTATGGGCCTATTGTACCACTCCCCGACAATCAATTGGGTGTACCATATTCCTCCTAGCTTATGGCACTAAGGCCATCATTCCTTCTGAATATCATCATCCAGTTCGTGAGCATGAGCTAACTGACAAGGAAAATGAGTTCAAGTTGGCTTATAACCTCAATATGATAGATGTAACCAGGGAACATGCTATTGCTAACCTAGGTTGATATTATCATATGCTTGCCAGATCGTACAACAACCGAGTCAGAAGTCGTGTCTTCCAAATCAAAGATCTCTTCCTCAGAGAAATTTCTCAACATCGTAAAGAGCCTCACGCAAGAAAATTGGTCGACAATTGGGAGGGTCCATTCATTATTACAGGTCTCTCTGGCCTGGGATCATATTATCTCATGATAGAAGAGGGAATCCCCATTTCATATCCATGGAAAACTAGGCAACTAAAACGGTACTATCGTTAAGCGTCTTACTACTTTATTTCCTTTCCCCGCTTTCATTATTTTGTTTTTCGATTCCAAAAGTGAGATTTTCATCTCCATCCAACGTCAATTCTGAACTTATTAATGAAATTCCAAGTTTTTCACAACATCTCTCTACTTATGTAGATTCTACCAAACATCAGATAGGACAAAGACAATACTAGCCTTCATCTACTTTAACTTGTTTAGGTCATTTATAACGGCTAGATCAAGGATAACACTTAGTTTGGCAGACTCTACTAAATCTCTGCGATTGTTGCAAGTATAGAGACTTGTTTCATATCAAAGGCTCTACTAAGCATCAGATAGGGCAAAGATAATACTAACCTTCATCTACTTTAACTTGTTTGGGCCATTTATAACGGCTAAATCAAGGATAACATTTACTTCGGCTGACTCTACTAAATCTCTACGATTATAACAAGTGATGAAACTTGATTCATATCAAAGAGTCTACCAAATATCAGATAAGGTAAAGATAATACTAACCTTCATCTACTTCAACTTGTTTGGGTCATTTATAACAGCTAGATGAAGGATAACACTTGGCTTGGCTGATTCTAGTAAATCTCTGCGATTGTAGCAAATGTAGAAACTTGTTTCATATCAAAGACTCTGCCAAACATCAGATAGGGCATAGATAATACTAGCCTTCATCTACTTCAACTTGTTTGGGTCATTTATAACTGCTAGATCAAGGATAATACTTGGTTCAACGGACTCTACTAAATCTCGGCGATTGTAGCAAGTGTAGAAACTTGTTTTATATCAAAAATTCTATCAGTCATAAGATAAGACAAAGGCAATACTAGCCTTCATCTCTTTCAATATGTCTGCAACATTTCTATAGTTCAATCAAGATTCAACTTGGTTAAACTCATCACATTTTTGCGATTGAAAACAAATGAAAAAACTTGTTTTATATCAAAGACCCCACTAGACACAAGATAAGGTAAAGGTCATACTAGCTTTCATCTATTTCAATGTGTCTGTGACAGATACTACTTATTTTTCAGGTCAAATTCATAGTACAAAGGATTCTATTCAATTGATGGGATGTCAGCCGTGCTTTCCCCTACAGCAAGAGGTCAAACATTTAGTTCATAAATTGCAGCAACTCTACCCCTCTCTATTTGATCAGCAGGTCGAGGTTCTAAATTGGTTTCCATGGAGGCCATATAGTTCCCCGATCTATGTTGACTCCCCAAATGTATTTCTTATCCGACAGACTTTTGAACAAGGTATCTCGTTCTAACTCAAGTCTTCTTACTTCCTCTACAAAATACGTAACAATTGACTTTAGTAGGTCTGAGCGTGACGCATTAGGTACGACCATCGTTACAAATTTCGCTCTCACCTTCTCGAAGCATGACTCCAATCTATTATACAAATTCTTCTGATGAGTCATTTCTATATCGACTTTTGCATCATGAGCTAAATTTTCTTACAATTTTTTTTTTAGATTTAGCTTATTCAGCCAGGTTCATGGCCTATAGGTCTACTACTTGGGCTTGAAGTCTCATGATTTCTGCGTTCAATTCTTCCCTAGCTGTAATATCCTTTAATAATTCCTTTTTCCTCTTCATCAACATCTCATTTGCTCTAATTTCCCCTTCCAGGACCTTCTCCCTGATAAGAGCAGCATCCAACTACTGCTGGCATTCTCTTAAGTTTGCATTTCCTCTCTGAACATGCCCCTGAATGTGAGATATACCACTCTCCAGCTCTCTCATTCAACCTGAGAGACTATCAACGTCCCCTTGGACTAGAGGAGCCTTAACCTCATTTCTACTTTCCCTTGAGCTCTATCTAGCCTCGGCTTCTTGGCACGCGCGAAGTCTTGCACCAATTCATTCTTCAATCGTGCCACCCTCTCATTTAAATTGTTACACCTTCGTTGTATTTCTTGAATCTCCATATCCATGGCAGGCAAGGCTATATGCAAGTGCTCAGCCGCGGCTTCCAAAGCTGATAGATTTTCTCAAACTACTCTCAGCTCATTGTCTTTTTCAACCATATTTTGATTCAGTTGCTCCAGCTCGTTTCAACAATTTTAAAGATCAGATCGAAATTATCCCTCTGATCTTTCTAGCGCATGAATACGGTATTGAGCCATGTCAGCCTGCTTACCCTTAACCATCAACGTGTCAACCCAACTTTGAAGCTTCGCGGCGTGCTCTGTTATCTCTGCTAGTTTTTTAGCCCCTTCCCTATTTTGGCGTCTTACTTTTCGACCTTAGGAGTGAGGTCAAAAACAACCTGGTTTGCCACCACAAGTTTAAAATACACCTTTACGTGTTGATATTATCTATTCTCATTCACCTCCCTCATCCTATCAATCTCCTCTGCAAATTCCCGGTTACATTGGAGTACATCGTCCTCACGCGAGCGGGCTAAATCTAATCCGACCTGTACGATATAGAGATATTAATACAGTTTAATTCATAACACCGTCAATATTCATATATATATATCATTTCTAAAATTATATATGATTTCTAACGTCTGCGGTGTGCAAATACTTTTAGACTAAAAGGTCGGGATAGATTATCAGATGAATGCTCCATGAGGTATATTGCGAAGTCTAAGTTACTGTATTCGATATGCTACTTTATATAAGAGCGTTAAATTTTTCTATGCACTATATTAGTATCATTTTCCTAAATCTAATAGCAAAATTTTGATATTTGTACCTTCATCCCATACAAGTCGAAAGACCTATTCCGATCTAACCTGTAGCTCCGCTCGCAAAGACAGCAAGGCTGTAGAGGTCTCTCTCTCCTTGACATGCCCGGTCTCTAGATATTTTGTTCTTAGACTCATTTCTCTAAGTGCCTACAAGAGGTTTATAACAAAATGAAAAGTCAACCTACAAAAGTCTTCTCCATACACACAATCCAACAATTTACAAATATTTATACAAAAGCACATTTCTACCCTACCTTCTCATTATCACCCTCTGGGAGGTCGGCGTCATCCCCTTGATTGTTAAGCACCGTCTGATGGGAGACACCGTCCAGACCATTAATGACCCCCACAACTACTTCTTCGTCATCTTCCTCCTCAACATAAGTGTCTGTCTTAATGGCATCCACCTCTTCCTCGGAATACCCCGTCGATATCAGGTGGCACCCCAACCTTTAGCGCTCCGCCTCCACCTTCTCAAGAGTTACTCTGGCCTCCGATTTAAGATGACTAATCGTTACTGCATGAGAAGCCTTCAGGGCCTCCAGCTTCTTTGTTTCCTTAAGAACATCTGCCTTTGATCGAGTTAATTTCTATTCAAGCTCGATTTTTTCCTTTTTCCGCTCGGATTTCTCTTCTTCAAGTTCGGGCCAAACGCCCCTCATCAAACGAGCAACCTGCAAAGCACAATTTGACCTCAGCGTGAGCTTGGAACGCAAGACATAAGAATGTTTCACTTGATAAAGTATAAACGACTTACCATCTTGCTCACGTCCTCTTCACCTTCAATAGCGGCCAACCTAGACCATTCCTCGACTGCCTTGAGGTCGTCCTCAGCTGAAGGTCATTCTTCAGAAACCTTTTTCCCTGACCTACTTAAAGATTCAATCCTTCACCTTTTCTCTTTTACAAGCTCATCACTCCCAGTGGTACCAGAGGCCGGCAAAGTCTTTAACATCCATTTTTTCGGATATTTTTAAGCTATTTTGCTCGACGTAATGTGTTCTGGCTAAACCGAGCTATCTATCCTCGGGGTCTTGGCCAAGATGGTTTGACCTTCCTCACCATATATTTGCTTCTTCCCTTCATCAGTACCCGCCATCAACCTGGTCGACTGAGCTTTTTAAACTTTTGACGAACAGCTATCAACCATCTTTTTTCTACTAAGGTCAAGTCCTTCCAACACAAAATTGAGCTCAGCCTCCTCCACAACTTCGTCCAACAATGACTCTTTCCTTTCCACGGGGGACTTCACACCCGCCATGCATAATATTTTTATTACCAACTACAGACATCAGTTCAAATATAGTAATAATATTATCTATACATGGCTATACTTACTTTGTTTCATAGTTCTAAACTGAAGGTGTAGTAGCCTACTCACAGCCTTTTAGCTCCAGCCGAACATTCGAAGGCTACATCAAAGCCTACCTGATAGCTCGAAGCCTAATAAGTTTATGGTCAAGCCCTCCAAGACTATACAAACCTTCGACAACGAACAGACTTCGAAGCCAAAGGAAGATACGTCAGCGCATGAGCTCTACATCAGTACAAGAAATACTTTGACCATGGTCGCACATGGTCGAAGGAAGACATGTCAGATAGCCAGCTCAGCAAATAGAGCGGCGGGGCACGCCGCTCGACAACTGCAGTGCCAGAGCCAATAATGGCCACAGTGCCAGAGCCAACAAGACAACGGCTACATTGTTAAACCTGATAGTTTTGGCGTCAGAACCGACTCTGGGTACAAGTTAGTTGTCCCTCAAGGATTTACTTGTAATTTAACCTCCCTTGGTGACTTAGCCCTTCCTATGTTCTATAAATAGGAGGGAGAAGGAACCAAAGGGAGGTTTTAAAAAATCTCTCCCCCGATCCCTTAAAGTTTACCTTTGATCACCCTATAAATCACACTGTACTCGAAACTTCGACTACTCGACAGTTATATCAATACTCTTAAAAATCCTCATCAGAGGTCGTGGAGTATCCCATTCTAGGCCTCCACACAAGTGTATTGCCTATAAATTAGTCATATTATAGATTATATGCTTGAATCCTCTGGTAGAAGATAAATTTTGTGGTATAAGGCCAACTTCTCCCGCTTGCGAAGTTGGGCCGCTACATTTGGCGCCATCTGTGCTTTCCCACCCTATCAGTCTCCCCCTACCTTAAACTTTCCTTTTTTAATTCCTACCAACCACTTCCAACGGCTCCCTCCCTGCGCTCCACTTCTACCCATGCCGGTAACTCCGCCGACGGAGTCACTGCCCAGTTAGCCCTTCTTACTCAACAATTTACTCAGGCTGAGGAGTGGCACCAAGTACAATTTCGTGAAGAACACGAAGAACGTCGGTAAGAGTTTAAAGATGAACGGCAATGCCGTTTACATGACCCCAACAGATAATACCGTGCCATCGACGACCTACGGAACACAGTTTGGGACTTGAAATGACTACAACCTCTAGACGTCCCTCTTCCATCTGGAGTACCCATCCATCGCGCGTGTCTACCCACGCTCGACTGGGGCCCCTACCACATCTGGAAGTACCCCCCGTCCATTTTGGTGCTGAGGGTTCTCTCCCCACTATCCCCCCTACTGGCTCCATCCATATTGGCATCCACTCTACGAAGGATTTCTCTAATTCTGCCCTTCGCTCCAATAGACATCCCAAAAGCCACCCTGCTCAAATATGCCTCGGGGAGAGTAGCGCCGAGCACACGCTGAACACTCGGCCTCATCACCCTCGAACACATCGATCCCTCCCCCATCCTACCTATTATACATAGCAAAACCTCGACTACAAAATCTACCCTGCCATCCGCATTAGTGCGAGCCTAACACCAAACTCGTGGAGTTGGTCAAGCAACCCCCTATGCCCAAAACTCCATGCTATCGAGGTGCCTCTAAATTTCTGAGCCCCCAAAATTACTAAATATCGCAACACCGATCCTCAATCCCACATCCCCGAATTCTCAAATGCTCTAAGCTTTTGCTCCACTGCTAACCACCTGATATGTTAACTTTTTCCCACCAGCCTCACAGATAGCTGTCTTTGTTGGCATCATAGCGTTTCTAATGGTTCAATTCGAAGCTTCGAGTAATTATCTAGCCTTTTTATCGCCCAATTCGCCCTCAAAAAGGACCGTGAAGTCCGAGTCGATACCTTCTTAAATTTCAGAAAATCCCCCGACGAGTCACGCAAAGTCGAAAACGTCGACTGCGCTAACGCTGTACTCGCGTATTCGAACGTTTTGCTGGATAATAGCCATATTAAAGAGTATTTTGTCCTCCGCAAACCCTCGAGGAGATGCTCTTAAAAGTCAATGGGTATATCGACCTTGAGCGCCTCCGCGAATAAAATAAACAGGGGCAGCCTTCGACCACCAATCCAAATAAACCTCGATAAGGCCCACCCTCTACTCCTACACCCCTGATCACTCTCGTCTTACAGAAGACTAAGAGTCGCAAACATCCCCACAATGACAACACTACCAAAGCCTACAAAAAATAACCGAAGCCGGACCTCCCCAAACTTACTGCTGCTATCAGCACCTCTCTACCACAGATCTAGTCAGACCCCATATGGCATATCCCTTTCCCCATCAAGGTCAAAGCAGGCGAACCTTATTATGCCAGACGCAAATGTAACTACTACCACACCAACAAATACTTTGCCCTACAGCGCTCTCTCAAAATTATTCTCAAGGAGGGTCGTCTACATCAGTACGTTTTTAACCTCCCTAGCTACCTCGACAGGTCATACCTCAAACCTCAACCCACCTCTGCTACCGACCAAGCCGAAGTACATATCTACAAAGTTCATTTCATTGAGGTAAATAATATCGACAGTGGCCATTCCAAGAGCAAGCGCAAGCGTGTCGAAGAATTCTACAAACTCACTTACCAGGAGAAGCTTCCCGCTCTCTTGCCAGAGTCAAGTCAATGTCCTCGAGTTGAGGGTATCTCATTTATTGACTGCGATACATTGCGTGTTTGTTTTCACCATTTTAACCCTTTAGTCATAATGATTAATGTCGAACACCTCATCCTCCACACCATGCTTATTGATACTGGAAGTGCAGCCGATGTACTTTTCCTTCAAACCGTCCAAGTCATGAACAAAATAGACCTCATCACTACCGCCAATGCCAAACTGAAAGGTTTTAATAGGGCTGCCGAAGTTTTCTTTGGTTGAATCAGCTTTCCAGTTATACTTCAAACCAGCTTTCTTGTTATCGATAAGAAATATGAGTACCTCAGAATTCTTGGGGGCGACTGGCTCTATGCCATGCGCGCCATACTATCGAATAATCATCAGACCCTTCATTTCAATACCTCCTCTAGAACATGGAACATAAAAGTTTCTCAACGTCTTTCCCGTTCATGTGAGTATCCGGAGATCGATCAGACCCAGAAACTCGTCAAACTGCAATAGCAATCAATGTCTCCCTCTATCCCTGTACTTTCGACATCTTCCATCTCACCCATCGAACCCATTGTCTATATTGAACTCGACGGTCTTGGTCGAGGTACATTCATTGGAACCTTTCTAGATGAGGTCGGGCGCCTCGAACTCACAGACTTCCGTCGAGCAAACAAAGACTTCTTCACATGGACATTTTAGGAGATGCCCGGTGATGACCCCTGTTTATCATGCCACCGCCTCAACCTCATGCCCCATTCTATAATAGTAAAATAGAAGAAGCGTACCTTGGAACTACAGCTTTGAGAAGTTGTAAACCTCGAGGTTGACAAACTCATAACCGTAGGCTTCATCAGAGAAGTCAAGTATACTGATTGGATATCTAATATTGTTATAGTTCCTAAAAAGAATGGCAAGATCAGAATCTGTATCGACTTCATAGACCTCAGCAAAGATACACCGAAGGACAGCTTTCCACTCTCGGTCACTCCTAGATACCACTGCTGGACATGAACATCTATCAATGATGTACGCGACTTTGGGTTACAATCAGGTGCCCCTCCTCCCCGAGGATCAACTTAAAACTTTTTTTATCACTGAACAAGGCCTTTACTATTTTAACGTCAAACCCTTCGGCCTAAAAACTGCGGGTGCCACCTACCAACGCCTTGTTACAACCATGTTTAAACCCTTACTTGGAAAGTCGGTTGAAGTATACATCGACGACATGTTATGTAAGAGCCTCTAAAAATAGACCCACATCCATGACCTAACTACATTTTTTTTGATACTTCGAACATACAATATGAAACTTAACCCAGACAAATGCTAGCTTGGTGTTTTGCCTGGCAAATTTTTTGGCCACCTTATCAGCAAACGAGGTATCGAGATCGACCCTACTAATATCCGAGCCCTCATTGATATACCTTCCCCCCAAACTAAAAAAGATGTCCAAAGGGTGGCTGGTAAGATAGCGACCCTCAACCATTTCATTTCCAAATCCCCAGACCGTTGTGCCTGGTTGTTCACTCTTTTATGCGACCAAGGCGTCCACAAGGCTAAAAAGAAAAACAACCCTGAGATTAATTAGATACCCGACTGTGAACAGGCCTTCCTCGAGTTTAAAATATACCTTGGTCGACCACCCATCATCAGTACCCCTGTAGAAGGCGAAACATTTTTTTTATATCCTGCGGTCGCCGACACTTCTATCAGTTCAGTCCAAATTCGACTCGAATCAAACATAAAAAAAATCAATATATTTTATTAGCAAAACTCTAACACCAGGAGAAACTCGATATACAAAACTTGAGCGTTTGCTCCTCACCCTCATCTACACTTCCTAAAAACTCAAACCATATTTTCAAGATCACTCTATTCGTATTATAAATAGTTATCCCCTTCGAGAAGTACTTAGCAAGAAAGAAAAATCCAGAGAAGTACAACAGTGGTCCATTTATCTTGGCGAACGCGATATCACATTTGAGAAGCAAGTATTCCAAAAAGACCAAGCAGTCATCGATTTCCTTGCTGACCTCCCAGTCGAAGATATCGACTGGGAGGAACACAAAAATGACCTACCAGAAGACCAGACTGAATCAACAAATCTATGGATCCCTAAGACTGGCTGGCATCTCTTCACAGATGGATCCGCTAAATCAAACAGTTCAGGGATCGGTATCGTCCTGGTCACATCTACCAATGATCCAATTGAAAAGACAGTTCAGTTAAACTTCAAATGCTCCAACAATGAAGCCGAGTATAAAGCCTTGATCCATGGTCTCGACCTCTTACTAGACCTCGACGTCCCTAAACTTGCAGTTTTCACAAATTCCCAACTTGTCCAGAGATTATACACTAGTGAAAATCAAGCCAACGGTCGCATGGCTAAATATGCTGCTCTCGTCTGCCAGTGCATGGACCATTTCCTTGAAAAATCTTCTTTTACACACTATCCCAGAGGTGAAAACAGACACGCTGATGCCCACGCCTACATAGTAGCTATGTTAGGCCAGTCCGAATCCTGAACTCTTCACATAGAAGTACTTTAACGCCTAAGTATCGACCAAATGAAAGTCAATGCCATCAATACTGAGGGTAAGAGTCTCGAACCAGATGACTGACGAACACCATTCCTCGAATACTTCAATTATACCATCCACCTAGACGATCCTAAAGCTAAACGGTCGTTATTAGAAAATTTCCACAGATGCACCATCCTCAAACGCGTGTTACTTCGCAAATCCCCAAATGGCGTCCTCCTTCGATGCATTTCTCAAAACGAGGCCTCTTCAATTCTTGCCAAACTCCATGAAGGTACCTATGGTGCTCATACCACTAGTCGATCTATGGCCCTCCGAGCTACCTCTCAAGGTTTATTCTGGCCCAATATGAAGAAGCAAACCGAAAAGTATGCCAAACACTAAGACAAATGCCACTACCATGCCCACGACATCCATTACCCCTCACAAGACCTCCACTTCAGCCAAGTCTCTTAGCCATTCAAACGATGAGCCGTCGATCTTGTGGGTCCTTTTCCCAAAGCTTTGGGTAGCCGAGAGAACATCCTTGTTACAATAAATTATTTTACCAAATGAGTCGAAGCCGTACCTTTGTGAATCAATGAATATAGGGTAAAAAACTATTCTGCAAGTGGAGGGGCATATTTCTTTGCGAGATCGGCTCAGCCTCGCTTCTTCGATCTGAACTCAGTAGGTCGATAATATAATGATAATGTGATATGGGTGAAGGGTGATTGCTTTCTGTGAGATGATGAAGAACCCATGGAACTTCTATTTAGAACTGTAAAACAAATTAGGTATAACAATGTATAATGTATGAGATTGATAGTTGAAATTATATGATGCTCTGCTGATGATGATGTTTTGTGCGTGACAGCTCCCAAATCTCAGGTGACGAGGAAAGAGTCATTGTTGCATACAGTTGCTTAGAAAGAGACAGAGTTCGAGGCAATGTTGGAAGAACTTGGCATTAGAATGAAGAAGCGTGTTAACAGTCGAGCCGAAAAGAAACAAAAATCTCAGTCGACGAGTCTAATGACGGGAGTTGACGGCAGTAAGAGGAAGTTAATTGATGGGGAGAGGCAAGTATCTTTCCTAAGGCCCCTAGAGTGGGCTACACAGGGTTACCTTATTCTACTACGTCGATCAAGCTAGCTTGAATGTTTCACAAGAAGCAAAGGCTGAAGCGTCCTTCGACCTCTGGAACTACGGGAAGTGGTGAGGCCATAGAAAAGGCATAAAAGAGAAGGGTTAAACCTTCTAAAATATCAGGGGTGAAGGTCGTAGAAGATCAACCCATTGTAGAAGATGATTTAAAAGAGGTAGAAGAAAAGGCCAGGTTGGCAGATCTACACGGGGAGGAGGAGATGAGAAAAATGGAAGGCACATATGTTCGAATATGTATTATGATAAATATTGTGTTGCGATTCGAGCTAATCAATGAGGTCAATTTTGTTTGTTTTTATAGGCTGCCCGTATGATGAAGGGAATATGTGTCGGGGTCGAGGAGGAGAGAGCTGAGCTGAAAAGGAAGAAGGTCAAGCTTGAAAGGAACGTAGCTCGGTTAAAAACTGGATTGTTCATGGAGGGAAAATGGATGGAGGCTTTGGAGGCTTTCTAAATGGTAGTGATCAACAATCAACATGCGGAAGCGTGAGCGAACTTGGAGGAGGTGGCAGCTGAGCGCGACAGACTAGGACGTCATCTTATGTTAAAATGATATTTTAAAGATGAGATAGATGCCATTAGAGCCAACACCTATGTGGAAGAGGAGGAAAATGAGGAGATTGAAGATGTTATTGGTATTGTGGACGGGCTGGATGGTATGTTTCCTAAAACAGTGAGAGACAACCAAGGGGATGACAACGAGTGTCCAGAAGGGGAAAGAAGGGATAGTAGTGTGATGGTTTTGTGATTGCATGAATATTTGGGAATGTTTATAAACTGATTGGATATTTTTTATAGAATTTAATAGGATGAGAGAGGTGAATGATGACAGAGAAGATCAGCATGTAAAGGTGCACTTCATGTTTATTGAGGCAACACAGACTGCTATCGACCTAGCTCGGCAGATGGAGGAGAAGGATACCAAAATTAAGAAAGGGCGAAAAGAACTCACGGTGTTAAAAGAACATGCAGTGAAACTCAAAAGCCAGAAATAATGCTTTAATGGTAAAGAGTAGGGAGACTGACATGGCACGTTACCGTATACAGGTGCTAGAAAAATTAGAGGAAGGTTTAAATTAGATCAAAAAAACAAACAATTACTCTCAAATTTGAACTAATCTAGCAAATAGTAGGAGCGAGCTGGAGCGATTGATGAAGAGATTGGTTGATAAAGATAACGAGCTGAAGAGAGCTCGAGATGATCTATTTGCGCCAGAAGTTACAGTTGAACAATTGTACAAAGCTTTACCTGCCAAAGATATGGAATTTTGGATGGTGCAATGTAAGTATGATGAGTTGAACGAAAGAGTAGCGCAATTAAAGACCGAATTGGTGCAGGCCAATTCACGTGCCAGATGCGCCAAGGTCGGAGAGCGCTCGAGGAAGAATAAAAATGACGCCTAGGTCTCCTTTGTACAAGGAGATGTAGTCAGCCTATCAGCTCGAATAAGATAGTTGGAGGGGGATGTCACTCGAATACAAGGTTATGTACGAAAAGGAGTTGAGCGGTTAGGGGAGTGCGAAAGGAAGCTGGATGCCATTTTTTCCAGGGAATAAGAGCTAGAGTGGGCTATCAGAGGGAAAGTGATTTTAATACTGCAGAAAGACGAGTTGCTACAGAACATATTGGTTGTGGAAGATTTGAATAGGGAGATTGAGGCACTTTATGCTAAGGTGGTGAATTTGGAGGCGATTAATCAAGCTGAATCAGCTAAAGCTGACAAGAAATGAGAAGAGAACATTGCTTTCACAGATTGAGTAGATAGAGAAATAACATGGCTAAAAGAACGGTATGTGAGGTAGGTAGAACGCCTTCAGAAGAACGGTGTCAACATTAAAGTTGCAACAAGCTGTAATGTTGTTACAACTCTAAATTCACCGACTCTCTCTCTCTCTCAAAATAGTTTCTCTCCCTAAACAGACTCTCACACTTTCTCTAAAATTGTAGCCATCTCCGTCTAAATTCTCCCATCTCTCTCCAAAATTGACTCTCTCTCTCTTAAAGCACCGAATCTATCGCTCTCTCTTCACGAAAAAAAAACTTTCCCACAAATGGTTACCCCAAGTTCTGCCAATCTTTGCGTTTAAGCTTCTGATTTACGCGATTTATTGTTTTAATCTTTGATTAGTGTTCAACCTTCTATGAGCTCTGATTTGTGTTTGATTTCCCATAATTTGGTCTCTCTAATACCGACTCATAGCTTTTTAAGCCCTAATTTGGTCTTTCTAATTGATGGTTTGTTTAGGTTTTCCTTTGAAATTGGGGTTCGATTTATAGTTGTTTGTTTCGTTTGGGGCTTCGATTTCATATAGGGTTTCGATTTACAGTTGTCCCTGATCGATTGAAGTTCTCAAATTAATTGATGGTTTCAAACTAGGGTTTCTGATTTAAGTTTTGTGATTCAATATTGAAAGGGTTTGTTGTTGGTGATGCATACAAAAATTTGGCTTGACGTTGATTTGGGTTTGATATGTGTTGCAGCTGAGATTTGAGGTTGTTGTTAATGGTTTCTACGATTGTAAAAGAATCTGGCGTGCCGTTGATTTGGGTCTGATTTGGGTTCAGCTGTCAATTAATTTAGATTCAGCTGTTGCTTGATTTGGGTTCAGCTATTGATTTACCTCCCAAATTACTACTGAATCCTTGAAGCTTGGTAACTGTGATTCTGATTGTGTTTGTGACGGGTAAATCGTATCAAAATCTCAGGGGTTTTACTTTATTTACTCTGCTGCTATAGTAGTTTACATTGTTTCATTATTTATGTTTCCTTATTTATTTTATTGAACTGCGAGTCAAGTTTGAATTGTGTTTTGGTATTTGATCAGGGGTTGTTATCGTCACCTTCGTCGCCATGCAGTTTCTTTTGTATAACTCTGTTCGTATCCACCAAGTATCATAGAGTTTGTTCTTGCGAAGAATAAGTCTGGTCAAACAACTGTTGTTCAAAAGCTCCGCCTATGTATTCCTCTTGTGGGAACGATTGTATCTTCTGCTTAATCTATACAGTTGGGTAGCATTTATGCTACATACTTGGTTCACGAACACAGACATACATAAGTACTATTTTTCAAGTTATTAAAGGAGATGTATATCGTTGATTAAAGTAAAGCGACAAAGCCAACATCAAAGAAACGACAAAGCCAACATCAAAGAAAAGCGACAAAGCCAAGAAGACTTCTAGTTTAAATTTTTATGTATTTTTAGTATTGTAAGGATTGAGAAAATGTTTGCGTAAAGTTTAATGAGTGACGCTCTGTAAGGTGAGGAAATTGTACTCTGCTATAGGTACAGCTTCGGGATACCTACTCATGCCGAAAATTATTTTAACGCGTACTTCGCAAATAATCCTGAGTGGGCCTTCCCAACAGTTTACCAGGGTAACCAAACGTGCCCCTAAAAAGGCCGCCCTGTAGGTAATCATATTTTCACCGCACCCTCCATGTCACAGTACATCATTGTTTAACTATTATTTGTTTGATTATATGTTAAATTTTTGCAATAACACCATAATAAGGGTGAACTAAAATGGGATTTCATCACTCGTGCATGCCCACGCATTAGGACCCGGTAGTTTATCACCTAATTTTTAATCTTTTTAGTATCAACAGTCTCGACCACTTTAAAAGATTTTTCGATAAGAAGCCATAAAAAACATAGTTAATCAAAAGGCTTCGCTAGGACCTGGAGCAACACGCTCAATAGGAAAACCTGATAAGTGGCTACATTTGTTGGGGGATATACGTTCCCTGGCATAGCTGGTATGGATTGGTGACTCTAAAACGCTTACCTTGCTTTCTAGCACAGGTGCATCAAGTTGACTAGACATCACGCGAGCTATCGCCAAAGCAAGTAAAAGCGGCTCAATTGTGAACCGATCTACTGGCAAGAGTAGGAGCATTGAACCCTGAGACCGGGTTCGCAACTTAACTTAAAAAAGAGTCCAGTAAAACATTTTTGAGTGCTTGCTTCAATCTTTGGTCTTTTAGTGTGTTCGCATCTATTGATTGAGTTGTATGTTTAATTGGGGCAACACCCAAACTCAAACCAAGAACGTTGCTACAATCAATATGAGCAGAACTGATAGGATTAATAGTCCCAAACCTACTGTTACTCAGGACGGTCCTAAACCTGTTGCTGTAGAGAAAATCGTTCTCCACAATCGAATGCATCCTACAGTTGTGAGTAAACCTTCGTGTATTGTGATTCCTAGAAATGTAGGAAACTTTGAGTTAAAACTGGGTTTCTTGTTTACGCTTCCCAAATTTCATGGTAGTCCCACTGAAAACTTGTATAACCATCTTAGGGACTTTAGGGGTTATAGGCTTATTTTAAACATCTAACGTATTAAAGAGGATTCTCTAAAATTATGTGTGTTCCCATTTTCTCTTATGGGAAACATACGCGATTGGATGCACACTCTTGAAGAGAACTCTGTAAACACATTTGAACAACTCGTTAAGGAGTTTTTTTAAAAAATATTTTCCTAACCACAAAACTGCTAAGATACGACAAAGTATCTATTACTTCATGCAAAACCGAGGAGAGTCATTATATGACTGCCTACAACAATTTAGGGATTTAAAGCAAGGATGCCCATATCACGGTAATTAATTGATTGATATAGTTCAAACTCTTTATGAAGGTCTAGATTGTGACACTAGAGCTCGTGTTCAGTCTATGTGTGCGGGTACATTTGATGATAAAACTCACATTGAAGCTTGGAAATTTTAAAATGATGTAGCGGATAAGACCTACCAATGGCAAATGATGAGAGAGGAAAGACCTTGTCACAGTGCCAATGTGCACCAAGTGGCTCTAATTCAAAGCCTGCCACTCTTAGAACCATTCTTAATAAAATAAAGAACCTAGAGATCGGAAAAAGGGAGAAACACCCTACCACTTCTTTTGTTAACCATGTGGGGATGCTGCTTTCAATGGTTTGTGAGAGTTCGAACCATTTGGTCCAAGATTGCCCTGACGTGCTTAGTTTAAAAGATGGGTGGGAAGACCAAGCTAATGCCATATATCAACGTCCTAATATCCAACCTTTTAATGGTAGACGGAATAATAATTCAAACAACTCCAATTCTCGGGGAAGTAGAAATTACCACGGAGGTTCTTCTGGTAGCGCTCCTCGTGGCGATAAAATCTATCATACCAAGCTTCCCTTAATGTATCTTTTGTTCCTCCGTACAATAGGAATATTCCAACTCCAACCACGTCCTTAGAATATATTCTTAAGGAATTTATGCAAGTAACTCAGTCGTCTAATGCCAAACTTGAGGGACAAATATGTCAAATTGCAACAAAAATAAGTACGAGAGATAAAGGAACGTTCCCTAGTCAAGCTCAAGCTAATCTGAAAGGGAATATTAAAGATCCTTGATCTTCTAATTATGATGGAATCAATGCCATCTTTTCTTTTAGGAGTGGTACAAAAGTAGATAATCTGGTAAAAATGCCTAAGGAACCCGAGAAGAAAATTCAAAGTAAACTTATACAAGAACCTGTGATCGACTGAAGAAGAAACTGCGATAACACATGTTCAGTTGCAGGCTCCTTTTCCTCAGCGGTTGACTCTAGCTAAGAAGGGCAATGCCTATGAGGATATTTTAGAAATTTTTAAGCATTGTGTGATGAACATTCTTATTCTTACGGCCATAAGGCATATTCCAAATTATGCAAAATTCCTCAAAGATCTTTGTACCTTAAAATGGTGCATACATATCCTAAAAAAGGCTTTTCATGTTCACGAGAGTGATACGTCTAATCTTTTAGATGCACATGTTGTTTTTGTCCTTTTGCGTAAATCTCTTCCTAAATGCAAAGATCTGGGATTCCCTACTATTTCATGTTTGATTGGGACCCGTATGATATGAAGAGCTTTACTTTATTTAGGTGCCACCGTGAACCACATTCCTTACTCTGTCTATGAACAATTAGATATCGGAGTACTTAAGCCCACAAATAGGACCCTGGAGCTAGCTAACCGATCTATTAGGATTCCTAGGGGTGTAGTTGAAAATGTGTTGATCCAGATTAAGCAGTTTGTTTATCCAGTAGACTTTATTATGTTAGATACAGAGCTAGTGGTAAACCCTGAGGACGAGATCCCTAAGATTCTTGGTTGCCCCTTTTTGGCAATAGCTAATGTGGTAATTAATTGCCGTAATGAAATTATAAAGTTGACCTTCGGGAAAAGGACAGTTGAATTAAATATCTTTAATGCATCGCATTCCCCTTCAAATTCTGAACCACTTGAGTGCAATATGATCTAGAGTATTGTGAGTAGAACATTTGAGAGGTCAAGTACCTCGGATCTTTTAGGGGCATTCTTGGCCCACTTTGATTGAGATTGTGAGGACGATTCGTACATCCACGAGGTAAAAGCCTTATTAGATTCGGCTTTAGAAATCTTTAAGTTGGAAGGTGAGCATGAAATCTTTGATGTTAAGAAACCCATTCTAGAGGCTCAAATAAACTCCCCAAAGATAGAGTTTAAACCTCTTCCCTCTAACCTTAAGTATGTTTTTCTAGGTCCAGATGAAACTATGCCCGCCATTATTGCCGCTGATATAGAACCCCTTCGGAAGAGAAGTTGATTCAAGTTCTTAGGGGAAATAAGAAAGCTATTGGCTGGAGTATAGAAGACATTTAAGGAATTAGTCCCTCGGTTTGCATGCATAAAATCAAATTGGAAGATAATGCCAAAAAGTCCAGGGGAGGAGAGTAGAGATTGAACCCGACTATGGCTGAAGTAGTTCAGAAAGAGAATTTAAAACTCCTTAATACTGTGATCATCTATCCAATTTCAGATAGACTGTGGGTTAGCCCGATCCATGTTGTCCTAAAAAAGTCGGAAATCACCATTGTAAAGAACGAGAATAAAGACCTCGTACCCACTAGAATGACCATTGGATGGAGAGTCTGCATAAACTACAGGAAGCTTAATTCCATCACTGGGGAAGATCACTTCCCCTTACCTTTCATTGACCAGATGCTCGAGCATCTCGCTAGGATAAATTTTATTGTTTCTTAGATGGCTACTCTGGGTACAACCAAATACCCATCGCACCCGAGGACAAGGAGAAAATAGCTTGTACATATCATTTTGGCACATTTGCTTGTTGTCGCATGCCTTTTGATTTATGCAATGCTCTTACAACGTTTCAGCGTTGCATGTTAAGCATTTTTTATAACATGGTAGAGAAATTCCTTGAAGAATTCATGGATGACTTCTCATTTTTTGGTAATTCATTTGACCAGTGCCTTCATCATCTTTCCCTAGTATTACTCAGATGCCAAGAAAAAAAACTTATTTTAAATTGGAAGAAATGTCACTTTATGGTGAAAAGGGAAATAGTTCTAGTGCATATCATATCTGAGAAATGAATAGAAGTTGACCATGCAAAAATATATGTCATTCCTAACCTTCCCCCACCACGAAATGTCAAGGACGTCCATTCCTTTCTAGGACATGCAGGTTTCTATCGTTGTTTTATCCAAGATTTTAGTAAGATTGTTCGTCCTTTAAGTAGTCTTTTGGCCAAAGATGTAGCCTATGAGTTTAATGTACCTTGTCTTGTAGCTTTTGATAAGCTTAAGACCCAGCTTACAACATCACCCATTATTAGACCACCGGTCTGGAGTGAACTATTCAAGTTACTATGCGATGCCTCTGATTATTCTGTTGGCATTATTTTGGGACAGCGGATTGACAAACGTCCCCATGTCATCCACTATACTAGTAAAATGTTAAATAATGCCCAATTGAATTACATGATCACGGAGAAAGAACTCTTGGTCATTGTTTATCCGCTAGAAAATTTAGATCTTATCTTATAGGATCTAAAGTGATTGTTTACACGGATCATGCAACGCTTTAACACCTTTTGTCAAAGAAAGATGTTAAGGCATGGCTAATTCAGTGGGTATTACTTTTACAGGAGTTTGACCTCAAGATTTGAGATAAAAAGGGGTCAGATAATGTAGTAGCTGACCATCTTTCCCGTATAATGATTGAGTCTGTTGATGAGTCCTTATCGATTAGGGAATCCTTCATAGATGAACAACTTATGGCTATGAATTTAGTTCCTAAGTTGCCTTGATTTGGAGACATTGCTAATTACTTTGCCACGTATTCTATTCCCAATCATTGGACTAAACCTGACAAAGATCGTTTCTTTAGTCAAGTGAAGTACTTCTTTTGGGATGATTCATATATGTTTTAGTATTGTACTAACAAAATCCTTAGGAGATGTGTTCCCCAGTCTGAGTATACAAACATTTTATTATTTTGACACACCCAAGCATGTGGAGGTCACTTTAGCTCAAAGAAGACCGCGGCAAAAATTTTACAATACGATTTCTATTAGCCTACCTTATGTCACAATGCGCATGAATTTTACAAAGCGTACGAGAGATGCCAGAAAATGGGGGCCCTTATTTTAGTTATTGAAACCTTTGATGTTTGGGGCATTGATTTTATGGGCCCTTTTTCCAAGTCTTTTGGATATGAGTACATCCTAGTTGGAGTGGACTATGTATCAAAATGGGTTGAAGCCATCCCTTCAAAAATGAATAACAGTGCAGTTATTCTTAATTTTTAAAAAGAAAATATTTTTTCTCGATTTGGAATACCTAGGGCTATCATTAGGGATGGAGAGTCACATTTAAAAAAAAAAATTATGTTGCCTTTGTCAAAAAATATGGCATAACCCATAAGGTGGCAACACCTTATCATCCGCAAATGAGTAGGCAAGTAATAGTTTCTAATCGGGAGATCAAAAATATTCTCCAAAAGACGGTTAACCTAAATCGCAAAGATTGGTCTATTAGAATAATTGATGCACTTTGGGCTTATCGTATTGCAAATAAAACCCCCGATTGGAATGTCACCTTACCAACTTGTTTACGGCAAGGCATGCCATCTTCCTGTCAAACTTGAGCATAAAGGTTTTTGGGCAATAAAAATGTTTAACTTTGACACTTAACAGTTGGGTCCCACCGTAAGCTACAACTTAATAAGTTGGATGAGCTCCGAAAAGATGTATATGAATCTGCAAAGATATACAAAGAAAGAACCAAGGCTTTCCATGATAAAAATATCTTGCGAAAGACCTTTGAAGTGGATAATTTTTTTATTATATTCTTCACGTCTTTATTTGTTTCCCGAAAAACTTCAATCCCGTTAGACCGGGCCGTTCATTGTCAAAACTATTTTCTCACATGGAGCTATTAAAAATTTTGACCCTCGTACTGGTAAATTAGTAAGGTAAATGGACAGAGAGTTAAACCATTTCACGAGTAATTTACGGGTTTGAGCAAGCATATGAATCTTTGGGATCTATCATATGCAACTTAGGAATCTTTATTTCTACGCATAGTCTTATCAAGTTTAGGTACCTACCATCGTCTAGCTGAAGACGTTAAATATAACGCTTGCGGGAGGCAACCCTTATCATGTCCAGGTAGTATTTCTGGATTTTTTTGTTCTTTTCAATTTCAGCAACTGTGGGGACACATGCTGATTTTGTTTGAGGGTGAGATAAATAAAATTTTCACAAGTGTTTACAAGAAAAGTTGTTATTTTAAGGCATTCTGGTATTATAGACACCTCTTTTGTATACTCTAATTTTTGGACATTATTAGAATCCTAGAGTTGGACTAATGTTATCATGGTTTTGTTAAAACTAACTATCACCTTTTGATTAATTAACAGTTTGGGTTAGGATGAATCTGTAACGAGTGAGACAATTACCTAAGAAAATTTAGTTTCCCATAAATTCATACTAAGGGTTTGTATGTATTTTCTCAAGTTATTGGCTCCTTCACGAAGCTGACATATTCAAAAAAAGCAAAAAACAAAAGAGGCATTCACAATTTAAGGCCCCTCGCAAGATTTAGAACTGAAAGAGGGAGAATTTTTATCAATCTCGAGGCAAGCTATGAATCAATGTGAATGTAACAGACTAACAAAGTAAAAAAAATGATTCTCTACGAGTATAGTTAGAACTATGTGAAGGAGGGCAAGTTGCAAGTATAAAAAGAGCAAATGAAAACTCAAATACAATGTCTTACCTTGAAAAGCTTATGTGGATATATATTTTCCCTAAAATATTAATAAAAGAGAGCGAACAAACTAGAGTACTTGTCGAACAAAGTTCTAGATTTCTTCCACCATACTCAAGATAAGGCTAAGGTTATTTGGAAGGATTATCAGGCACCTTGATTCTAAAAACTAAATTCACTACAAAAAAGGATGAAATTCTGAAACTTGATATAATCTGATGGTAGTAAAATTGACTTGATAAGTTCTAAACGTATCAAATGGTTAACGCTTGTTTAAGTATTATATCTGTAAGATGAATTTAATCCATTTTAGAGATACCAGGAGCAATAATTATTAGTTGTTTATAATACCAGAATGTCTGTAATAGAATTTTGTGGGTATATTCACTCAAAACTCTCACGGGACACAACTCATCCTATAGGGGTAACCTATAGGTTAAAAGCTAGTTTCATAGGCTAAATGCAATCGTAAGAAACCACGAAAGAGTTTAGTTTTATTTTATTTTGCTAAGGAGCTAGCAATATGTTAGTTTAGGGGAATTTGATAGGCATAAAAAATGTCAATTTTTATCCTTAAATTTACATGATCTAGAACCTTATTCATTGTTTTACTAGGCCCAATTGAAGTATGTTTTTACTATTGCTAGTAAAGAGACATTTGTGACCAAACCCTTCTTAAAGCCCAACTTTTATAAGCTAAAGAGTTGTTAGAGATGACCAAATATCAAGAACTGCTGAAGATGACCTAGTTGTCAAGAGCTGATAGAGATGGCCTAGTTGTCAATAACTGCTGGAAGACTTGGTAGTCAAGATTTAGCTAAAATGTCTCAGCAAAATCAGGGTTGTTGAGGGAGATGAGGACTTCCACTAAGTTAAAGAGAGGGAGCTCTAAAGAACCAAGAGTTTATCTTTTTTCTCTCTGGGAACCACCTTAGCTATTTTGTATTCTTCCAGAGATAATTTTGTATTATTTTTGGAGAATCTTGGGAAATCTAGATTGGGAAATCAATGTAAGTTATTATTTTTATTAATGATAAATTCTCCGTTTTTCATATTATAATTTGTAATTTATATTACTCAATTTGATAAATAGAAATGTGATTTAATCTATGCATCCCTGAAAAACGTCAACCCTAACCTATATTACAACACCTGATTTGATACGGTCTATCAAATATTGTAAGAGCTTACCCCTCAATCTTACCTAAATCGAGCTGTCTCTAGTTCGAGCTACCCCCATGTCAGACCCACACATTCTCCACATGACTTCTCCAGTCAACATTGCCACCTACTCTGCGAACTGATGAAAAATATGGGTCGAACTCAAATAGGAAAAACCTAAACAAGTTAAAGCCACCTGTCTCTCACGAACTAAATAGTTACTCAGTCAAGTGCCACTAACAACAATATTTGAAGAATGTACCTCAGCACGATAAATAACTGCGAAGAAGGTCTATATAAAGAAGAAGTTCCAAAATAGACAAGGGCCAAAAAATTACACGATAAATCACCAAGAAAACTATATTTTCTAGATTCTCTAAACTTTAAACTTCTTATTCACAGGATCAAGCATTTCTAAGTCAAGAGATCACTTGTAATAACATATCGACCTTAAGCAATAAGCGTCGTTATTACAAAAATCTTCAACCCGAGGTCGTAGTTTTTTACCTATTCAAAGGTTTTCCACGCGAAACACCTATGTCATTTCTTGCATTTTATTAGATTTTGTTACAGGTGCATTGGTGTAAGAGCAAATTCCAAGCCACTTCGAGCTTATAGAATTAGGCCATTACATTTGGCACAATCTGTGGGAAAGAAATCATTTCCACGATATCCTAAGGCATTCATTCACTCTACTACAAATTTCAATCATTGACACATCCAGGTGACCCAAAACCAGAATCCAACTTGATCTTTCAGTTGAGCCGAAACAAATTACCGAGCTATGGGCAAATCTCAATACTAAGACAAAGAAATATAATGAGCTCGAACGTCAATTAACTCTCGATCGAGAGCTCTATGAGAAGGAGCTCGATGCCGATCAACAAGCTTGTTTGGCAGTGCTCAAGCGGCATGAAGATCAAATGACAACAAGGAAGACTACTTTACAAGCTCTGTATAATACTCAGAATACTCCTCTAATACGAAATTGCGATCAGGTACCAGAAGCCTCCCGGGTTTCCACGCAGGAAAGTTTGGGACCTCAAGGAGCCACCAGCAAAGCTATTTCCAAAAATATTTGGAATGAACCTCAACCTTCCATTTATTTGGGCGGTGAAGCTCAGTCTGAGATCAGCCGAGGTCGCCGATGTTCCATTAGTCAAGAGGAAGAACAGACACCTCAACTTTGAGTTCCAGTACGAGAACATTTAAGTGAAAGTACCGGTACTTAACCTGCTCGTCATTATGTCACATAAGAGTATATAGACTAGCATATTAAGGGGTTGATCGATGCATAAGTTT
The DNA here is from genome assembly GCA_014058105.1 of Kingdonia uniflora. Lineage (NCBI taxonomy): Eukaryota > Viridiplantae > Streptophyta > Magnoliopsida > Ranunculales > Circaeasteraceae > Kingdonia > Kingdonia uniflora. The sequence continues at coordinate 84,416 of JACGCM010001911.1, read as the reverse complement.
TGGGCGCTACCGATGACCTAACCAAGTTACAAGGAAGTCTAATTGCCAAAGAACTATTCGATATGAAAATACCAAAAGGCTTCTATACTATAAAAATTCATAAATAGTAGGGTACCAATCCCAAGGAGTATATTCAATAGTACCACGATTCATTAGGGTTATACTCCAATCTCAACCACATTCTTTGCCGTCTGTTCGCCACAAGTCATCAGGAGGAACTGCTCCGATGATTCCACTTACTACCTGAAGACTCCATATACACATTCGATCAGCTGCAGAAACAATTCATCAATACATTCTCACAATAGAAATAAAGAAGAAAATTTATATTCTCTTATCAGTCTCTAACAGTTATACAGAGAGAAGCTCGAGGCTTCTGCGATAAAGCTTTTAGAGCTCGCGCATAAAGTAAACAATCTCGATCATAAAATAGTTGTTACTGCTTTCACCAATATACTCCAGCTCGACTGCAAAGCCAAAGAATACATCTTCTTCAACAAACCTGCGACCTTGGAGGATATGATCACCAAGGTCAATTGTCACGTCGACCTGGAAAGGATGATGTCCGAAAGGCATAAATCAACTAAATTCATCCTTACCATGAAAGTTCCAATTACAGATCGAAATACTGAACTGAAGGAGGATCAGGGTGACCAAAAGCACACCAAGGGAAACACTACCTATTCATAGGTTTTCTACGCTAAACACCTATATCATTTCTTGCTTTCTATTAGATTTTTGCCACAGGTACACATTGGTAAAAGATCTAATTCCAAGCTACTTTGAGCTTACGGAATTAGACCTTTACAGTATGGACTTCTCGATTTTGTTATTGGAGAGTGTTATCAGCATGATTACTATCCCTGACCCACCAGCGGGTCCTACTGATCCATCTGTAAGAAGCCTCTGCCCTTTATGTGTGATTTATTTCGCTTGTACTTCAAAAGGTTTAGAAAGTTGTTCGATATCCACCTCTTCTATTAGATCAGGATCATATTCTTCCCAATCTGGATATTCTACAGGAAAGTCAGCTAAAAAGTCAGAAACTGCTTACCCTTTTTCTAAGGTTCTTTGTTCAAATTTATCTCGTGTTCCCCCAAATTTACCGACCATTATTGCACTCTTCATGATTTCTCATTTTTAGATATCTAGATAACACTTCTCGAAGGGGATTGTTGGTTATGACTTTGACTGAATCAGCTTGAAAATAGTGCTTAACTTTTTGGGAAGTGTAAATGAGTATTAGGAGGAGTCGCTCTATTTTAAAATATCTTGTTTCTGTCGGCATAAGGGTCTTGCTTATGAATTATATTGGCTTCTTAATTTTTAATTCGAGTTGTATAAGGATTGAGTTGATAGAGTTTTTTGCAACTGTAAGGTAGATTATCATTTCTTTATTGTCGATCGGAGTGCTCATAATTGGAGATTTCCCAAGATACTATTTAAGTTTTTTTAAAACTACTTAACATTCTTTCATCCAATCAATCTCCTCATTTTTTCATCCTTTGCCACATCCAGTGGATCCACAAAGCAACATGAACAGCCATAAACATCGATTTGATGATTTGGAGATAAATCTGTTAATAGCGTCAATCTTGTTAGCGAGCATCAGTGCATCCATCTTTGTGTTTGGAGATGGCATGGAGATTAGAGCCCGAATCTGATCTGGATCAGCTTTGATCCCTTTTTACGGATTAGGTGTCCCATAAATCTACTAGAGTATACCCCAATTTGACAGTTATCTGGATTGATTTTTATTTTGTATGATCGTAATATGTTGAAAACTTTATCAAGATGTGCAATATGATCTTCCTTCTTTAAGCTTCTGTAGAGTATATCATCAAAGTACACTTCGACGGTTTTTTCCAAGTGTTCCTTAAACATATTTGCTACTAGCCTTTGATAGGTCGCTCCAGCATTTTTGAGGCCAAATAGCATAACTTTGTAGCAATAGAGGCCCCTTTTAGTAATGAAGGTGGTTTTTTCTTGATCTTCATCAAAGAGAGATATTTGGTTGTATCCTAGAGTAGGGTCCATCATGAATTGCAGTTCATATATTGTTGTAGAATCTAGAAAAGAGAAACTCTCTTTCGGCGCGTGATTCTTTAGATCCATAAAATTTACACAAACTCTGACCTTCCCATTCTTCTTTGGAACTACAACTATGTTTGAAATCTAATCTGGGTATTTAGTTTCTCGAATGAAATTGACTTCGATCAATTTAATAATTTCATTATTGACCTCATATTAGAGCCGAGGCGAGAGCCTCATTTTCTTATGTCTGACTGTTGTAGCTTTATCTTTAATACTTAGTTTGTGACCGGCTTTTGTTGGGTCAACTCCTGGCATTTCTTGGAAAGCCCAAGCGAACACATCTTTGTTGGACTGAAAGAAATTTACTAGAGCTTCTTTATCCTATTAGACAAGCCTAGTACCGATATATGTGCCCCTGTTATGCCCATCAATCTCAATATATTCCGTAGGCTCGACTACTATAGCCTAATCCTCGGCGTGACCGGCATTCTGTAGTTGCTACGAAACAAATCTCTCAGATGTGTCAAGAATGGTAGATACTATATTTTCTCAAGCTCGAGAGAGCTTTTGATTTCCTTTTATCTCATAGATGCCCTCATTGTATTGAAAAAAAATTGCCTGATAGTATTTGGATGAGATTGCTTGCATGTTGTATAACCAGCAATCTCCCATTATACCCAAGAATCAGAACTTTGCATTGATAACATAAAATATGACGTCAAGTACTATTGGTCTGACGATGATTGGTAGTATCACTTTACCTACTCTTTTTTCTTTGAATCCATTCAAGCCACTGATATTTATATCGCTTTGTATAACTTTGTCTACTAGCCCCATTTGCTCGATTGTACTCGGAAAAAGGATTTCGATGTCGCTGCCCGTATCTATCATCATGGTATGCATAATAAAATTCCTCATTTTAAGCATGATGACTAGTGTGTCATGATGTGGGCACTTGATATGCACTATGTCACATTCTTTAAATAAAATTCCAGTTCGTCGATGACTTGATTTAGGCAGGAGTTTAGCTTCTTTATCCTCAACTGTAAGGTCGTAGCACTCCGTTAATCTCCTTCTCTTAAATTTTACCAAATTGTTGATCTAATGAATCTCGATCATGTGGTTAGGGTAGAGGTGGTACAAGTGCTTTTCCTTTAATTATTCTTCGACCTGAATGACTTCGACATGTTGACTATATCTTCCATTTTTATATTTTTCTAGATCGATAATGTACTCGTGTATTCTTCTATCTTTGAAAATGTTCTCCAGCAATCACTGTAAAGCGTAGCACCGGTCGATTTCATGATGCGTTACCATGTAGTGCATTTAATATAGGGTTATACATGGTCCGGTTCGGTCCAGTATTAGCCCTAAACAGCGAACCGAATAGGATACCCTAATTTTTGATAACAGTGTACCGAAATCGAATTGGCCACCGAAAAAGCTAGACCAAAACCAAACCGGCCAATCCGGTTTGGTTTGATTTTTGTATTCGATTTATTATTAAAACTAGAATATGACCTATTTGCCAAAATCCCTGTTAAAGAAAACAAAAAACAGAAGATCAAGTGAAACCTACCCATTGATAATCAAGATAAAATTTACAAAGGGTTATAATCAAAATTCTTAAAAAACATGAAAGTATAAAGCACTATCCAAATATGTGATTTATATCTCCTTTTTCTTCGATAAAGCGTAACTCTTTGATACAGAGAACTCCTAGACCTCGGACCTCTTCAGTTCATCTTTGCCTGCATCGAGTTGTTACAAGTAAACATGAACAACTCAACGAACCTTTCCCTTTCCCTACGATCACAAATAATATCAGGCCATTAACGATTTAAATTTAAGAGATCAGCTCATAAACATCATCTCAAATACCCTTTCTTTTTAATTCTAGAATGCTAGTAAAGAGAGGCATGAAACCAAAGTCTGGTTATAAATCCCAATCATGCGATGAAAACGTGATTAACGGCTAGATTTCCATTTTCATAGTGAACACTCTCATGCCTGTCTTTGTGTACCAGTTGTAGTAGCCTACTCACAGCCTTCTAGTTCCAATCGAACACTTAAAGGCTATAACGAAGCCTAACTTAAGATATAAAGCCCATGAAGACAATAGTTATGTCTACGAAGCCTTCTGAGACTAATTGAACACTCGAAGGAACCATCGAAACCATCCACTATAGGCGAAGATAGATGAGCAGCGCATAAACTACGCATCAGAACAAGAAATACTTTGACCATGGTCGTACATGGTTGAAGGGAAACATGTCAGGCGGCCAACTCACCAGACAGAATAGTGGAACACGCCGCTCAATAACTGCGGGGCTAGATCCAACAACTACAGTGTCAGAACCAATGGCTACAGTGTCAAGAATAATAACTACAGTGTCAGACTCGATAATTACAGCATCAGAACCGACTCTGGGTACAAGTTTGTTATCCCCGGAGGATATACATGTAACTTGACCTCCTATGGTGACTCAGCCCTTCCTATGTTCTATAAATAGGAGACACGAGAAACTATGAAGGGGTTAGAAAAATCTCTCCCTACAGACCTTACAAGTAAACCATTAAATACCTTGTAACAACCCAGTTCTCGATACTTTGACTACTTTGCATATATAACCTAACTCTTTAAAATCCTCACCAGAGGTCATGGAGTGGCCCATTCTAGGCCTCTACGCAAGTGTATAATCTTTATAGTAAGTTTTGTTATTATTTATTGTATGCTTGAAACCCCCTGGTCGAAGATAAAACTCATAGTGTAAAAGTCAGCTTCCCCTCCCACGAAGCTAGTCCCCTACATTAGGCACCGTCCGTGTTACTCCTAGAAGCCACCATCAATGGGTCCGTCGGCGAAGTGGCCGCTCAGCTCGCTCTTCTTGCCCAATAATTTGCTTAAGCTGAGGAGCAATATAGAAGTTAGTTACAACAAAAGCGTTAAGAACACCAACAAGAGTTTGAGGCTGAACGGAAATACCGTTTAGATGATGTAGACTGACATTATCGTTCCCTCGGCGATTTACACAATACGGTTCGCGAGTTGCAGCGACTACTGACTCAAGACACCCCCCTGCAGTCTCGAGCACCCGCTCCATCGTTTGTTTCTACCCACACACGGCTTGGGCCCCAACCACATCTTGAAGTACTCCAGATCCATCTTGGCGGCGGGGTGCTCCCCTACCATTCTACTTACTGATTCAATCTACCATGGAAGATTCGTCCAATTCTACTCCTCGTACTACCAGATACCCCTAACGTCGCCCTACTCGAGAACGTCTCGGGGAGCACAGGCCTGAGCACACGCCGAATATTCAGTATCATCCCCTTCGGCCATAAAGATCCCCCCTCCCCTCAGCTTGCCTATCTTACACAGTAGGAACTTGACCAGAAACACTACACTGCCATCTGCATCGACGTGAGCCCCATACTGAACTCTTGGAGTCGATTAAACAACCTCCTCTTCCCCAAACTCCTCGCCATCGAGGTGCCTCCAAATTTACATGCCCCCAAAATAAGCAAATACCGTAATACCGACCCTCAATCCCATATCCTCGAATTTTAAAATTCCTTAAGCCTATACTTCACTGCCGACCACCAATTATGTTAATTATTTCCCACCAGCCTTACAGATAGCTCTATCAAATGGTATCATTGCCTCCCTAATGGCTCGATCCGAAGCTTCGAGCAATTATCTAGTCTATTCATCACTCAATTCGCCTTCAACAAAAACCGCGAGGTCCGGGTCGATGCCTTCTTCAACTTCTACAAATCCCCCAGTGAAACCCTTGAAGCCTTTACCAAGTAATTTCTTAATGAGTCGCACAAGATCAAAAACCTCAACTATGCAAACGTTGTGCTCGCATATTCTAATACTCTGCCAAAAAATAGCCACGTCAAGGAGTATATCCTGCTCCACAAACCGCAAACCCTCGAGGAGATGTTTTCCAAAGTTAATGGGTATATCGACCTTGAACGCCTCCGCGAGTCAAATAGCCAGGGGAAAGCTTCGATTACCAATCAGAACAAACCTCTATAAGGACAACCATCTACACCTATGATCGCTCCTGTCTAACAGGAGACTGAGAGCCACAAACACTCACACACTAACGACACTACTACTAAGGCCCGTAAAAAATAACTGAAGCCGGTCCTCCCTAAGCTTACTGCTCCTATCGGCACAGATTCAAGCCGACCCCATAAGGCGTACCCCTTACCCCATCAAGGTCAAACAAGGTAAGCCTTACTACCAGAACCATAAGTGTAACTGCCATCACACTAACAAATGTTACACTCTGCAGCGCTCTCTCGAAATAATTCTTAAGGCGGGCCCGTTTACATTAATATGTTGCTTGTAATGGCCAAATTTCGTAAGCTCGAAACAGCCTAAAATTCGCTATCATACCAATATACCTATAATAATATTCTAATAAAAAGTATGAACTGAAACAGGTGGTTTTAGCGTGGAAAACCTTTGAATAGGTAAAAAACCACGACCTCGTATGGAAATTTTTTGTGAAAGTCTCTTTAATGCTTGAGGTAGATATCTATATTACAAGTGATCTCTAAATACAGAAATGCTTTCTATCTCGTAAATAAGAAGTTTGTGTAATTTTTCTGGTCTCTATCTCTTCTGGAACTTTTCCTTTATATAGGCCTTCCCCACAGCTCTTCATCGTGTTAGAGTACCTTTTCTGAATAATTTGGTTAGTGACGATTGACTGAATAGCTGGCGAGTTTGGGGGAGGCAGGTGTCTTTGACTGGATAATGTTTTTTAGGTTTAGCTCGGTCCACGTTCTTGAGCAGTTCGTGGGGCTGGTTGGAATGTTGACTGGATAGTGTTTAAAAATACGTGAGCCTGTGATGGAGATAATTCAAACTGGGTGAGAACGATTTTGAATGAGATCGATGGATAAGTCCCTAAAATTGCCTCCTCACAGCTAAAGTCACGAGTGGCTTTGGTTGAGAAAGAATGTATTAAAAGTTTGAAATTCAAAGCAGAGTAATGATGGCGTTTGACTGAATAGAAGTTACGCAATATTGGGAAGTGATGGGTATTAAATGATGATATGGATACGGATGTATGTGACGGTTATGATTGAATAGTCACATCTGTAATAAATGATGACGCTTGGGTAAATATACCTGCACAATAAATGTAGGTTTATATAAATAGTACTTATAACAAATCTTTGAAACAATGCTTGCTTGCGTAACTTGTTCTGAAACTTGAATGTTTTTTGAATTGGTTAAGACTTGGAGGATGGTTCTCGAAGAGAGGATTATGTCGAAAATGTAAAGGTTGAAGTTGAATACTTTGGTGACCATTCCTTAGAGATGTCGATACCCGCTCCTATTCCTCCGACGTATCAAGGCTTGTCGGAAGAGGAAGCGATTAAAGCTGAGGAAGAATTCTACTATAGGTGTAGGTTTCATGTTGTTGTCTTGACAGGTGAGGATCGGTGGGCCTATCTTCGCACTCTTGCAGAAGACGGGATTAGGGCTTCAATGTAGGGATAGGCATATCTGTAGGGCAGATATGTTGATTTCTTGCATCACCATAGATTCTAAGGTCGGGCCCTCTTCATCTTTACCAACTCCTCGGAGGTGGCAGTTTCAGAGGTGAGGGTGATGGTAGTGGTGGAGGGAGACAACCAGTTGGAGTTTGCTTCTGTATTTCCATCACGTTTTGGCACTCAGAAGACTCTTAGTTCTAGAATTTGGTTCAAGCACTGAGTTTACTACTTGCATAGTTTCTATTTGATGTTCGACCAGACTTCAACCCAACTTATGCGAGGGAAGCTCTACGTTGGTTCCAATGACTGCTTTGCATCTGGATGAATGATCACTGAAGCAAGAAGAACTGAAGAAGTTGATGCCTCGGTGTGCCTGAACGACCTATGACTTTTTACAAAAAGGGAAAAACTTGTTATCTGTAAAGTACCTTTAGTTTGGTGCCAGAAAGATAACATTTCGTCGTATTCCTGAGATCGATGTACTGAAAAACTTGTCATCTGTAAATCTTATGCAATGTTTGTCGATATGAATAAAAGTTGTCATTCAATAATCTGTATATAGAAAAAAAAATTAAAATCGAACTGAATTTTGTAGGGTGTGAAAAATGAATAAGAGTTTATAAGTAATGAAAACATTATTGTTATGATGCTCGAACTGAGATGAGTACGTACTGACAATAACATTGTGATGTAAGTATGATTTGTGTTTTAAACAGGTAAGGGAGAAAAATTGTAGAAAATATGTAATCGCGGAAATTCGAGCTTTTATAGGTCGATAGAGGTACAACTCTTGGTAACATGTGGTCGAATATGGAAAATAAGGTATCTACCGGTGAGGGGATAAGTTCAAATAATTTATTCCATGATTCTGGCTTTTCGGTTACGTGATACAAGATAAAAATTACGTTTTTAAGGGGAAAGCGTATAAGTAACATAAAATACGAGTAGGATGATCTGTAAAAAAAATGGAGTAAGGAATAGGATGGTACGGACTCGATCTCAGAGGATTCGTCATGCCGCAGAAGGAGGATTGGCTATAAAAATTGTTAAAGTGCGGGAGAGGATATTTGGTTCATTTGGTTATGATGCTAAGCTACTAGTGAGGGAATGTCAGCTCGAAGGATTAAATGTAAGGAGCAGAGAACTTGAGTATGTTCATTATTTTTATGAGGTATACTTTCGTGAATTGGTGTGGAATTTGTTAGATCGAGAAAGGTTGGTTGGTTTGATTGCTGAAGTTGAGATTAAATTCGAAGATCTAAGGACCAACGAATAATGTGACTCGATGACAACGCCCAGTTTACAAGGGCTGCGATAGATGTTTGTATAAAGTGTTTATCATGAATAATATTTTTTGGTTGAATGTAACATAAAAGATAAGTCAATCGGATCCTCTATAGATGCAAATCTATTTTGAGACTATTTTAGCAAATAATTTAAATAATTTTGAAAACTTGCGTAGTTTAGAAAATGATGTCAATTACCATAAGTATGATAAACTAGGACAGAGAAACAAAAATGAGGAAATATAGAAGCTTCCAGTTTTGTTTTGTATGTAAGGAAGCAGGAATCAGACATCGTACAGAGTGAGTCATCATGAGTTTGGGAAGGTCAGGAAAAGATATGGATATAGGAGAGAGAAATATGGTAAAAAATGAAGGGAGTTGTAATGATGGAAAGGTAGTTTTATTGAAAAAGTACAAGACGTCTGACATGGAGAGTGGAAAGGGCGCCTCAATTCCAAAATCAATGACAGTTCGTGCGAGGTGTAATAAATGCCAGCCGCTTGAAAGAGAAAGGATAAATAGTGCTTCTTCGTCTCCATTCAAACATTTTTCAACTTCAAAAAATTTGGAGAGCACCAAGAGTGAGAGACGTAAAATTAGGGGATTCGATAAGGAGTTATCCGAAGGTGATCAACTCTTGAAGAGGGCGAAAGATACTGAATCTCGTAAGTAGCTATGCAGCAGCGTTATGAGGGAAAGGTTTGGTGCTACTGCAGATTCTCATTCGGATACTGAAGGTAAGTAGAAATGTATGCAACATATGTTGTCGTATATACTGAATATGTTTAGGATATATGTTGTACGTAAATAATTGATATATATATAGATGAAAGAGTGATAGATACCTTAACCTCTATGAAGGTCGAGCGTGTAAGGCATTTGTGTAGGGCCGAAAGCGTGCCTGTAGAAATTGTTGCTGAGATGGGTAGTTCGTCTGTTAACGAGGTATCGACCTCTGGCCGGACGAATGAGTCTGACAGCGAGGATTAGAACAATTCCTGGGTCTTCCTGGCCTATTGATGTCTTATCCTCCTTGTTCGAATGCCTTTAAAGAGTTTTGTAAAGTTATTGCGGCTGTAGGAAGGAAGTGGGGCAATTGTGCAGAATATGTCGGTAGGTAGTTTAGGGGTTGTACGGCAGCGGAGGGGGAAGATTATTTTTACCTGTTGGCAGATATAGAAGTGGAAAAAAGATATAGGGGCATAGATGAATCGATCTTGTTAGAATACTTTGAGGGGGATATTCGGAGTAACCTCTCAGATGGCTTTTTGTGTTACCTATCTCAATTAGAATATAAGTTGAGTCTTCCCCTCACCAATTTGGCGAAGGGGATTATGAATGCAATCGGGGCATGTCCAGTTTAATTGAATGGGAATATGTGGGAAGTAATAGCCGTGTGCGATCATCTGAATAAAAAGTGGGAAAAAGAGGGGAAAATGAGGAGGATAACCCTGAGGACGTTTTGCAGTTTTTAGGGGTGAAGAATTATAAGGCTAGTGGAGGGTCATATTTTTGTGAGAGCACAACTTGGCGTCGCTTCTTCGATCTGAACTCAGCAGGTCAAACCTGGAATGACAACGTCATATGGGTAAAGTGTAATTGTCTTCAAAGAGATGACAAAGAACCTTTGGACCTTCGGTTTAGATATGTAAAACAAAGTAAGTATAGTCATGCATTGATAGAATTATTGCTATATTTTACTAATAATAGTAGTTGATCATATAAATGTTGTACATTGCAGGTGTGAAGTCTAAAGTGGAGAGGAAAAAGTCATTGTTGGACGAAATTGCACAGGAGTAAACTGAACTCGAATTTGTATTGGAGGGACTCAGCCTGAGTAAAAAGAAGAAGGTTGATAGCAGGTCGAAAAAGGTATGAAAAATTTAGTTGACCAGGTCGATGGCAGGTGCTGACAAAGGGAAGAGGCAAGTGAGCGGCAGGGAGGTTTGAACCAACTTGTCCAAGACACCTGGAACAGGCAGTTCGGTTCAGCCAAATCCCGTTACGTTGAGCAAAATTGCTCAAAAATATTCGAAAAAGCGGATGTTAAAGGCTTTGCCAGCCTATGGTACCACTGGAAGTGGTTAGGTCGTAAAAGAGAAAAAGAGAAGAGTCGAACCCTCGGGGGAGTCAGGTGAGAAGGTTGTTAAGGGGCGATCTACTGCAGTGGATGACCTCAAAGATGACGAAGAAAGGACCAGGTTGGCGGCTCTCCATGGAGAGGAAAATACGAGTAGGATGATAAGTTTATATTTATATGAAAGTATTGTTTAATGTGTTTCGAGCTAATCGCTGAGATCGATTTAATTTTTGAAGGTTGGTCGTCTTGTTAAGGGGATTTGGCTCGGTATTGAGGAAGAAAAATCTGAGCTGAAGAAGGTAAACATCGAGCTGGAAAAGGAATTAGCTCAATCCAGGACTGATAATCTGAAGGAAGTTAGGCAGCTAAAGGCTTTTCTTGCCATAGCGATTGGTCAGCTACAGGTGGAGACGAGGGCCAATCGAGACGAGATGGTTGAGGAACGTGACAGACTGGGGCATCACTTGATGCTGAAGGGCTATTCTGAGGAGGAGGTGGATGCTATTAAGGCGAACACCTACGTTGAGGAAGAAGATGAGGTGGAAGCGGAGTGGTGGGGATCGTGGATGGTTTGGATGGTATCTCCCGCTAGACGGTATTCGATAACCAACGGGATGACGTCAAACTCCCAGAAGGTGATAGTGAGAAGGTAGTGTAGAAACGTGCGTTTGTATAAATATTTGTAAGTTGTTGAATTGTGTGTGGGGAAGAAACTTCTATATGTTAACCTTTTTATAACCTCTTGTAGGCACTTAGAGAAATGAGTCTCAGAATAAATGATCTAGAGTCCGGACTTGCCAGGAAAAGAGAGACATCTGTAGCCTTACTGTATGAGCAAGCAGAGCTACAAGTTAGATCGGAATAAGTCTTTCGACTTGTATGTTATACCAACATTAAGTTATCAAATAAATAGGATATAGATCTAGATAACACTAGTAGGGCTCATGGTAAGAATCCAATGCCATTCATATAGCATAGCATATCAAAAGTATGTACCTTATACTCCGCAAGAATCCTCATGAAGCGTTTATCTGATAATGCACTAAAGTGGTAAAGATGAAGAGTTAGATATAATATAGAATCTTTAGAAATGACGTATGTATATATTCAAATAATTTCCTGAATCGTACTATACTAAAAATTATTATATTCCCCTGGTCGAATTAGATTTATCTCACTCTCATGAGGATGACATACTCAAGTGTAATCGGGAATTTGCAGAGCAGTTCAATATGATGAGGGAGGTGAACGAGAATAGAGAAGATCAATACTTAAAGGCGCATTTCAAACTTGTGAAGGTGACCCAGGCTGTTTTCGACCTTACTCTTCATGTCGAAGAGAAAGATGCCGAAATAGGTAAGGGGTTAAAAGAGCTAGCGGAGGTAACAGAACGCGCCGAGAGGCTTCAAAGTCGAGTTAACGCATTAACGGTTAAGGGTAAGCAGGCTGATATGGCTCAATACCGTATTCAAGCGTTAGAAAGATCAGAGGGACGATCTCGATCTAATTTTCAAAATTGTAGGAACGAGCTGGAGCGAATGAGGCAAAAAATTATTGAAAAATACAATGAGCTTAGGGTAGTTTGAGAAAATCTATCAGCTTCGGAAGTTGCAGCTGAACGCTTTCAAGTAGCTTTACCCACCAAGGATATGGATTTTCGGGAAATACAACGAAGGTGTAACGATTTAAATGAGAGGGTTTCACGACTTAAGACCGAGCTAGCGCAGGCCATCGTGCGTGCCAAGAAATCCGAAGCTAGAGAACGTTCTGGGGTCAGTAGAACAGATGTTAAGGCTTCTCTAGTTCGAGGAGATGTAGTTAGTCTCTCAAGTTGAATTAGAGAGCTAGAGAGTGATGTATCTTGTATTCAGGGGAATGTCTAGAAAGGAAATGCAAACTTAAGGGAATGTCAGCAGAAGTTGGATACTGCTCTTATCTGGAAGAAAGTGTTGGAAGGGGAAATTAAAGCAAAGGAATTACTAATGAAGAGGAAAGAGGAATTATTGAAAGATATTTCTGCTAAGGAAGAGTGGAACGTACAAATCGATAAATTTTGTGCCCGCGTAGTAGACTTAAAAGTCATGAACCTAGCTGAATCAGCTAAATATATAAAGAAATTGGAAGAGAATGCAATTTACCATGCTCATGTCGATGTAGAAATGATTGAACAGAAGAATTTGTATGCCAAGTTAGAGTCATGCCTCGAGAAGGTGAGAGCGAAATTTACAATAATGGTCATACCTGATGCGTTACGCTCAGATCTGCTAAAGTCGATTGTTGCATATTTTGTAGATGAAGTAAAAAGACTCGAGTCAGAATGAGATTCCTTGTTCCAAAGACTCTCAGATAAGGGATTCATTTAGGTCGTTAATATTGATCGAGGGAACTGTCTGGGCATCATGGAAACCCATTTGGGCCCTCGAACTGCTGAGCTAATAGAGACGGGTAGAGCTGTTGCAATCCACAAACTAATAGTTCAACCTCTTGATGAAGGGAAAACACTGCTGACACTCCATCAGAAGAAAAGAATCCCTTGTAATATGAATTTGTCCTGAAAAAAAAATAGTATCTGTCGCAGACACATTGAAATAGATGAAAGCTAGTATGAGCTTTGCTTTATCTTGTGTCTGGTAGGGTCTTTGATATAAAACAAATTTTTACATTCGCTTCAATCGAAGAAATGGGTTGAGTTAAACCAAGTTGAAACTTGATTTGAACTACAGAAATGTTGGAGACATATTGAAAAAGATGAAGGCTAGTATTACCATTGCCTTATCTTATACTATAACAAAAGGTTAAAAAACGAGGGCAGTAGTCCATCGTTTTTACTAAAAGACGAGGGTAATTGTCACTGCCGTTTGTTAGCCGCATTTTTTTGCATCACTATTTGCCGTTGTTTTTCAAGGGCAATACGACTACTCACACCCGTCACTAAATTGTGACAACACAAACCGTCATTTTTTCCCTAATCAAACAAAACATTATCGACTAAACCAGTCCGTCACATAAATGCGACTATAGTAAGCTGTCCTTTTATCCCCTCCAAAACCATGTTACTTGAACAATTAACGACAGAGTGCACCCTCGATTATCTAACAGCGTCAACCACAACAGTCGCCAAAATATGACTAAGTAAACTCGTCGCTTTTGTAGCTAAAATTAAGATAGAGAAACAGCGTCTAAAGCCGTCGTAAATATCATAAATAATTTCAAAAAAAAATCCCTATTTTAATTCATTACAAAAATGCAATATAATATTGAAATAAAAAATTGCATTCATAAAAATTATTAAATATCGTTATTCAAAAAATATTAGCTATCAGGATTCTACAAATTGTTAACAATTCATAAGATTGGAATTAGTAATAAAACAACTTTCTCAATCCATAACCACAATCTCGGAGATTATCTTCTTCGAAGAGCTTGTTTCTCATGGAAAGTAGAGACATTTTGTATTTGCATGCCCAAACTTTGAAATGCCTTAGAAATCTTTGCATATCATATACTCTTAGAATATTAGCATATCAATCACCCTTGCCATCAATAGAGAACCTGGGATAAGTACAAACAAAATATGAGGAACCACAAACATAAAATGTGAATAATGTGAAAGATAATTGATTTCAATAAAATTTAGCAAGGGGGGGTAAAGTTTAAGTTTGGTACCTGGTCAACTAATCATGTTCATGGAAAGCATTGGAGACTGGTGTTGTTCCATAAAAGTAAAATCAATGAATTAAGTATTAGTATCTTTTCATACTAAAATAGACATGAAAGCAAAAAGAAGCAAATACTATCAGAAGTGGAACTTACAATTTGGAGTAGAAGAATAAAGACTTAACTTTAGAGTTCAAGAGATTAACATATGCAAGCTGAAACATGTCAAAAATCAGCATATAGTGTAGTAGATTTTTTTTAAAAGAATTCTTCTTGCAACAATTGAAACAACATAGATACGTACCTTATGAACAAATATGACATAGAAGCGCATGATACGACCTTCACAAATTGAGAATCTGATGGGGTCTGCTTAGCCAGACGAAATATTCCACGAATAAAATGAAAAAAAAAACTACATTATCATATTCATTATTTAAATGAAAAGATACAATAATGTTTAATACTGGTTCATGAATGTATAAGAATTAGTATCCCAAAAGAAGGCTTTAATCTCCATTAAGCAGAAGTATTGAGCCTTTAAGGAATGTATTGATCCATCTTATGATAGAACCAATACTATCATAAATAAGTACAAAGGAAACTAAAAATAAAACATGAAATTGCAAGGGGAGCTTCAAAAACCATGCAGAGTAGGACCCCAAAAAAGGTTAGTACTGCATTCTTGGCAAGTCACCCCTATCAAACTGATCCCTGCTCAATATTTATCATAAATTAGGACTATAAGCACTATTAGAGAATATTAGCACAATCCAAATTGACTTGCAAAAACTCATACGAATTGGTTCGAGTTTGAACAATCCAAAACAATCCAATGTTTTTTCGAAAAATCACCCAAAATTGGTTCAGACGAGGTCGGTCTCGAGTTGGTTCGAGCGATCTAGTCCGATACGATCCTAGTTTTTGAAACATGCATATAACGGATAAAATACAAGAAAGCTGAAAAGGGTACATAATAGATAGTTGTGTTACCTGGTGTCTTTCAATTATTTCTTTATGAGAAGTAAGCAAACTGAAATGTGTTCCACTAATGTCAAAAGGAATGTTTTGTCTAGATAGAGCCTCTCTCGGTTTTAGGGGATCATTTGGTGAAAATTCCTGTAAATATAATGAAGTAGATGGCACAGTTAACTCAGTTTTTTACGGAGTTATATTTAACAAAAGTATGATTTAGTATTGACCATAATCAGGGTTTGGATTAAAAAAAAAGATTCAATGTTGCCTGGCATCTAGCGTCACTGAGACTAAAAGCAATCTTCAAGTGTATCTTTAAGTTGAGGAGGAGCTGCAAAGCTATAGCTGCTGGACAATCAGTCTGCGGAGACAACAAAATTTTGTCACATTTAAACCTTCTATTGGGAAAAAAATGTTTAAAGGATTAGCAAATGGTGCCTCCTAATGATCACAGGTATGGTCCATTTCTATTCATTCCTCTCAAGATCTTTGAAGTAAGTGCGACGAGATACCCAAGCAATAGTAAATCAAATAGAAGTTCTAGAAGTTTAACCACATATAACATGGTATAGAAAAGAAGCCTATTGTCTAAATAGCAAATAATTTGTGATTACTGAGTAGATAAGGCAGCACTCTTGATTTAACTATACCTGGTTACTTTGCAGATTATCTTTTAAAATACCACAGGAAACACCTAAGGTTGGAGAACACAGAATTACATCCTCTCCTTTGATATGGATGGAGACAGAATGTGCAGATGAATATGGTTCCTGCTGAAGTACTGAAGAATCATGTTGAAGTACCCCATTCTCGTCTAAAATTGCAGTCTTATCTTCTTGTATGGAACGGGAACTCAAGGCTTTCATAGTTGCCTCAAGGAATCCAGATCTTACTTGTAAGACACGGTTTATGGTATAGATCAAGTAAAGAGGCTCATCAGGTGTTGTGAATGGAAGCGAAGCTAGGATCTTAGTACAGTACCTAAGAGAAGGAATTGAAACTTTGAGCTGTCACAAAACAGAAAAATAGAATCATAGGATATCATCAAAAGCAGTACTTACATCAAGAAAGGAATTACTAACTGGTTACAGCTTGGAGAATTAAACTTGCGTAAAACTGAAGATAAAAATTTGTTAGAGGTATTTGCAGGAGGCCAAAGAAAAAGAGTTACTGCTTGAACTATTTGCAATTCTAAACCATACCCCGAAGGAAGGCAATGCTTCAGCTGACATTTTTGCTAATTGGGGTGCTTTGAGGCAGATTTGAAGTAACTTTGCAGAAAAAATCTCCCAACAGCACTACAAGCCGCACTGAACATGGACATGGTTGGTCCAGGCTTTCTTAGACTACAGCAGATTTATGTTTCTTCAAGAGAGTGGCATGTCTTTCTTTTTGGGCTAATTCTGCAATTCTTTCAATCCTTATTAATAAAATCTAGCCTTTCAATTTATTTGGAAAATAAAGAATCTAAAAGAAAAAAAGACTTTAGGATTAAAATGAACAAGCTGCTTTTCGTGTAGCTATATATTGGATATAGAAGGAGAGGCATGTGTGGAATTTCACAGATGAAGCCTCCGCCCTTTAAATGGTGAACATATGGATACTAGAAAGATTTAAAGGATAGTTTTAGGCTCGGCTTACAATGAAAAGTAAGAATGATGTCCAGAGTAAAAAAATAGCTAAAAATTGGGCACTCAAAGGATGCTCATCCTATTAGCTACAATTGGGAAAGGCCTATGGCTAATTGGGTGATGCTCAACTCTGATAGGAATAGCAGCTTTATAGGTAGGAACCACTGGAAATACATTTCTAGACAATGAAGTTATTGGTTTACTGGTAATTCAGTTGGGAAAGGAATTATGTTCGAAGTAAGTTCAAGAAGGGGTTGATTCTAAGCTTGAAGTCTTAATCATTCAACTATATTCTCACTCACAAATACTAACAAAGTGGCTCATTATGTAGCTAACTTTGATAAATGTCCTAAAACCTTTTGCTTTTTGAGGCCTTCCACAAAAGACCTAGATATAAGGATTTTTGTTGAACCTCTTCCATTAGAATACAATTTTTTTCTCTTCCAATATAAAACATAAAAATTAGATCTGATCACCCAGGATTGTCTGATCCAACTCGGGATTGGCCTGGTCTGATCCGATTTTGGGTGATTTTCAAAAAGACGTCAGATCGGCACGGATCGCCCGATCCAACTTGGGATCGACCATGGGCGATCCGGATCCAGAGACAATTTTTAAACCATGGGTAGGGGTAATGTCTACCCCTACTTTCTTTTGCATTAGAAATAAATAAATAAACAACGTTAAATTCCTAAAATTTTCACATTCTTACAACTCATAAATTATAAACAAGGTACTGACTTGTAGATGATAATGAATGTTGTAAGGAATAAAGGGTTATAAGCAACAACTACACGTGTCAGAGGTGACCATCCTACATTTCCAACAAAAAGATGACCATGCTACCATACAAGGACTTAAATGTTCAATTATCCTATGGAATCAAGAAACAAAAGGATATAGTATGAATATGAATGAGATAAACAGTAGAGCTCGTAAATGACTTACAAGTTTTTTTTTCTTGTAGCTGTCCAAAAAATCCATGTTGATTCAGTGCCTTGAAAACTAGAAAGTCTGCCTTGCCATCATAGTGCCTGAAATTAAACAATAGAAATTTAAAATACTAAAATATCAAAAAACCTCTGCATGTTTACTTCATCAACAAAATAAACACATTGACAATATAGAAAACTTCATCAATGAAATAGATTCATCCCTAAAAGGTTGTTCGAAATCTTACTTGTTATTCATGTGGTCTTGAGATATAAGCCGGACAATTTGCATCATCGGTGCCCAGTGTGCAGCTAGCTTGAAATAAGAATAAGAGTATACTACAAGCATAGGAACAATCTTCAACATATATGTCCATATCGATGGTATCAATTGGTGAATATTTCCTTGAAAAGAATTTGGCTTTCTCTAAAAATCACCTATGCGCACAAGGAAAAGTTTCTTAAGGATTTTATCAATATTTCTCTAGAATGCCCACCACTGCTACCAATGAGAGCATTTATGAAATATGGCTAGGAAACACCAATATAATATGAAGGGCAGCAGAAAGTGATAACCATTTCCCCTGGAAGAATGAGCTATATACCAGCAAATGATCAATCGATACAATCCATTGCCAAGGAAACACGACAAAGCAGTTTCAAAAACTCAGGAACGGATTTTTTTAGGTCATTCAGGAATTTTGATATTTCCAAGATATCCTTGGTGATAGAACCATCACAATTCTGGGAGTATATGACGGTCCTTAGACTACAGGGTACCACGACTTAACTATGACATGGCTATAAATTCAGTTCATTTGAGGAACTGTTTATGATCAATGAAACCCAGAATTTCAAATTCCTAGTTTCAGTGATGAAATTCCTTCTGCATTACATTTTATAAGTAATCAATCATAAAGGATTATATGCTTTTCTAGAAGCGAAAAATGTAATTTATAAGACTTCAACATCCCACATAGTTACGTCTCTGTTGCCGAAGCACTCCTGTAGCCCTGCCACATCAAAGAAATAATCAGAAAGTATCATTTGGCAGAAACAGAGTCACAATCGTTTTTGCAAGTCTTCGGCTAATTTATCTAACGTATAGCTACACGCAAAGTTTCAAGTAAAGCAAATAAATAATTACATTTAACATGTCATTTCATAACTAGGGCATGGAATAATTCTCTAAAAAATATGATGGATTCTTATAGTACTTACTGTACATAAAAGAACAAGGAAAAAAAACAAAGGCATTTAATTTGACAGCTAGCATAATACCAAACTAATACTTTGACACCCAGCAGTTCTGTAATATGTTAAGCAGAAATGATTTAGTGTTCGGCAAAAGTAGCCCCAGAACCCTTGCCTATGTTACTAAAGAATAATGATTAAATAATCTACATGGAGCAAGCTAGGTTCCATTTGAAAACTGAATGGTCCATATATGCAGATGGACTGAGAAAATGTAAAAAGACAGAAAGAAAGGAATGTAGATCTTTATTGGCAAGGAAATTGCTATGTCCCACACGGGTTTCCTAATTACTGCCTAATAGGACACTCAAACGCCAAAACTAAGCATTTGACCTGATCGCCACTCATAGAATGATCAAAGCAAACAAATTAAGGAGCACAAGATTTTTAAGATAACAAGCCATGATGCAAGAAACCAATATGCTAGGTAACAACGATACGGATACGAGTGTTAGTGTCCGACACGGGTACGGAGTGTCGAAAACAGTAAAAAATTCAAAAGTACCTTGTAATTAGTGTTGGACACGTGTGTCTGGGTATCCAAGTGTCGGGGTGTCGAACACTTTTTTTTATTATATAAAAATGAAGTGCCGTTACCTAGCCAATATGGAAGTAAAAAATAGTCTCTATATAATGCAGCAGCTTTATATAAGATTTTATTAAAACTAGTTACAAGAAAATAATGAGATACCTTGTTAATTGACATTTTCAGAACAAAAGAAAGTCTTTAGATGCATTACCATAAATAAATCACTTTGAGTTCTGAGAAAACATACTTCAAGTTTAGTGATAAATACAGGTAGTCCTTGCCTCTGTCCTGATAAACCTCCCTGTACACATGAAGCCTCATTTTGACTATTATACAACTATCATACAATTCAGACTAAACGAACCAAACATGGTTAAATGAGACATTACTTAATTTCAGGAAACTTTATTAGATAGACAAACGACCATTTTACATGTTAGTACAACAAAATCAAAAGACCAAGAGAGGAATGCACCGTAAAAGGGGCAAGAATTCAACCGCGATCACTAACAATTTTAGCCTTTGACCAACCGTGTGCAGGAATACACAGTACAAGATATTACAAATCAGCATGATAAATTGAATAATATTTGCCAACGGATATTTTAAAATAAAGTAACCTTTCCATCTCATTATTTATTTATTCCAAAATGTATCCACCCTATATATTGAACCGTTCACTTAACTTACTGATAGATGTGACAATAGTTCATATTCCTATTTCATATTCTAATTTGCTAAATTACCTAAACATTCAGTAAGTAAATAACCAAAGAAGGATTATAAAAATAAAATACCAAAGAATGAAAAGAAGGGAATATTGATATACCTCCCAGACCCTCACTTATTTGGCTGGTGATGATTGGAAAGCTGTCGCTGACATATTGGCAGTGGAACTATTGGTTGCTTCGACAGACTGCATTCCTGCTGCTACTTGTTGAGCGATTCCTGGGGTAGGCATCATCGTGCCTGCCCCAGACGAGATTCCCGACGAGCCATTCATGATATTTAGTTCATATTCATCCCGATTTGAGTTCCTGAAAGGTTTCCTTGACTTATGGAAGGAGCAGATTGGCCCGTAGTAGCGGCTGCCTAGACATTAAATAATGGTGGTGACATCCCATGGTTTGAGTTCCCTGATATATTAGATGCTTCGGTGGAAAATGAACCGAGGACTGCGTTTTATGCATTTTGTGAAGTCTCGACAAGGGATGTTATACCCCGATTGGCCAGAAGAAAATGAATTTTGAGCTGCCCCGTTGGATATCATATTTGACATATGCATAGCCATAGGAATTCCATTAATTGTTTGAAGTCCCATAGAACTTGTTCCTCCAGTTAGAGAGGCAGAGCTCATCACCTGTCGTGTTTGAAAAAGATTGTTTAGAATGTTGACATTCGCTGCAGCAGATCCCAGGGGACGTGCAGAATGTGACACAACATTCAGAATAGGTTTGAATTCCTGGCTGTTGTCACCGTTGGTAATCATCTCTTGGGAAGTTGAAGATGGTGAAAAAGTCTGCAAGCTTGTGGCACCTTGAGAACTATTATGTGAAGCAGATGGAGGGTGCAAAAAAAGGGGTCCCTGTACTATGGAAGTTAGAGTACTTGGCTCCTGGAAAAAAAAACTTAGCAACTTCAGTACTGTTTAAAGATTACAAGAAATCAGAAAATTGATTTTCAGTCAAGTTTTCTTTCCTGCAACAACTCGAAAATCTAAAGGAAATTCAATACTTACAACTTTTACTGTTTAAAAAAAAAAAAAAAAAATACTATGACCCTAAAAACATTATATGTTATACTAATTAAGGAAATAGAGCACACGGATGCTCTCTGCTTTTTTATCTTTATTACACAATGTTCAATTGTTTGAATACGAAAGAGCTAGAGCTAGGTCGATCCGCAACGTCATTCCCTACCCTAATGCGAGGATATCTGGAGATAGGCTTGGAAATAGGCGGACCTGCAGGTAGCGTGCTTGCATTTCACATCTGCGATAGTAGCTTTATGATGTTAATAGCTTATAACATACAATGTGAGTAGCACACGCAGATGATATGAGTAGCGTCTTAGGAGAGTGATGGCTTAGGCTTCTTTCTTTCCAACACACCCCTGCTCTAACAACTTTCCTTGATAGTTCATAGCATAACGACTTCTTTTCCTTAATAGTAAGTTGAAAAGACCAGTCGTGTTGTAAGGAAGACTATGGATATGCACAGGCCTGCCAACGCTTTTTCAATCGATGCCCCATTGTTCTTCTTTGATAGTTGCAGTTTTTAATCGAGGCCCCATCGTTCTTCTTTGAAAGTTGTGCAGAAAGATTCTTATAAAAAACATCGCTCCTAAACTACTAAAAAAACATGACTTCTGAGCTAATAAATTACTCTTGCAAAAAAGACGAGCAAGGTTTCTAAAAAACACCGGTAGTCAAGGATCCTTGTTGCGCTTGGCTCCCTAATGCTGGTCCTCATGAGCATCTAAGTAGTTTAGCGGCTTAAAAAAAGACTAGAAGTAGTAGCATCGCTTAGAAGACGCTTTCAAAACTACCTGGGCATTTTCTTTAGCCCATTTCTATAGACAAATCCAGTAGCTTGCTATGCTTTTAAAAGAAGCCCTCAATTTCGTCTGAAGCACACTCCAAACTACAAACTACGCTTTAGCGTAATGTATATTTTATGGAAAATAACAAAACCTAGGATTCTAAACTACGAGCTATTTTTTAACAGAAGTATAGCTAGGGTTGTAGTTTGGAAACTTTTAAAAAGAGTAAGCAGTTAGAGAGCGCACTTTCTGCAGGAAGAGGGAGTCGTAGCTTAGGAGATATTTTTTAAGGGAAGCGTGAGTGAGAAGAAGGTATTAAAAAAAAAGATAAGGTAGGATCCTAAACTACAAGCTAGCTTTAAAAAGTTGTAGCCTTTAGGCAACTACAAGTTCGAGTTTAAAGCGTAGGATCCTTGGCTCACTAACTCCATGGCTTTTAAGCTCAACCATGCCTTTCTTTTAGCACTAACTCCTCCTTAGGGCTTTAACCCTTTTTAACTCTTTTAAACGCACGCAAGTCCTAACTCGCGCCTTCCAACTACTTAAAGCTAGCTTTTTCTTTAATGTTTTTATTTCTTTAATGTTTTTTAAAATACCATAACTCCTAACTCGCACTTGTTACCCACATTTTAAAAGGGTTATTATTCCACTTGCTTTTTAAAATACCATAACTCCTAACTTACACTTGTTTTTAGTAGTTTAGCAGCAACTAAAGACAAAATAACTCCACCTCTGCGTTCAAGAACTCAAAGGCTACCTCTTTTCTTTAATGTTCTTTCTATTTCTATTTTCTTTACCGGCTCACTAATTCCATGGCTACCTTCGCCTATTCTATTCTCAAGTATAAGAACACCTCTTGTGTCCTGATCCTATATCTCAGTGTACCTGTATCCAATCTTTCTTTGGTGTCCCGATCCTAAATGTTCCTAATCTCTCAGATATAAAAATATCATAAGATACTTACGTTTGAGATTTTGGGAGCTAAAAAGGATGTCATTCATGGTTAGAGAAAGTTGTGGGCGGTATCTACTTCCAAGGCTACAATTTTAGCTTTCAAAAATAACAAAGTACCTTGGATCCTTAAACTCAATGGATTCTAACCTACAACTTCAAATTCTATCTATGATTTTATAATACAAAGCTTATAATTTCATAATCTTCTACAATAATATATTAAATAAACTCAATCAAAAATGACATCTAATAAAGACCCATATTATATCACTGATATATGAAATAATCTCAATCAAGGAAGCAATCAAAACATGAATTTACTAAAATCCAACAATAACATGTGATTCATACAACTGTAAATAACATAACAAATAAGGTACCCAATTTTTATTCATGAAAATTAATGAGAAGACTTAAAAAAATACCTCCTGCAACTTTAAAATACCACAGCAACTCCAATTCGATGAAACCTAACACCAATTCAAGTCAAAATAATGAAAGAAACGCTAGAAGATGAAACCCATTGGCCTTAATTAGGTTTTTATGCAAATCAAAAGATATAAAGCATGAAGATTGGGAGAAGACAATTACCTTGGGAATCAAAACAACTGTGATAGAATAATTGTGAAACTAATTTTCACCAAAGCCCTAAGATGTGGAGAATACGATTGGCGATTCGAGGCCGAATTAGTGGGAGAGAATCATGGGAGAGAGGGAACCCCAATTTTTTTGGGTATAACATCGCCAAAAACTAAAATGGAAAGATGTGTAAGATTGAAAAAGTAAAACAACGTACCCGTGTTTGAGTTTGGGCTAAAGTGGAAAAATGACGGATATAGTATTAATCGTGTGCTTTATTTGTCGTCTTTTAACGTCAGAAAATTCCCTCATTTTCTTATGTCGCATTTTGTTGTTTTTGTTGTAGTGTTATGCTTGATAGAGTCTTTGATGTGAAACAAATTTCTACACTTGCTATAATCGCAGAGATTTAGTAGAGTCAGCTACAAACTAAGTGATATCCTTGATCCAGCCATTATAAATGACCCAAACAAGTTGAAGTAGGTGAAGGTTAGTATCACCTTCAACCTATCTTTTGTTTAGTAGAATCTTGGATATGAAACAAGTTGCTACAATTGCTACAATCGCAGAGATTTAATAGAGTCAGTCAAACCAAGTGATATCCTTGATCTAGCCGTTATAAATGACCCAAACAAGTTGAAGTAGGTGAATGTTAGTATCACCTTCGACCTATCTTTTGTTTGGTAGAGTTTTTATATGAAACAAGTTGCTACGCTTGCTACAATCGCAGAGATTTAGTAGAGGAAGCCAAATCAAGTGATATTAATAATCTAACTTGGATAAGATCGATTGGAAGCTAGTATTATCTATGCTTTAATTTATAGAATGTGGTTGAATTTTTGTGAGGAGAATGATATTGTAAAAAAAACTTTTATTGATAAGTTCAAAATTAATATTGGATGGAGATGAGAATCTCACTTTTGGAATTGAAAAGCAAAAGCGAGAAATAGAAATAGAGTAGTAAGACGCTTAACGATAGTACCATTTCAGTCACCTAGAATTCCATGAATTTGAAATGAGGATTCCCTCTTCTGTCATGAGATAGTATGAACCTAGGCCTGAGAGACCTATGACAGTGAATGGACCCTCCCAATTATCGGCTAATTTTCTAGCGTGAGGCTCTTTGCGATGTTGAGGAATTTCTCTGAGGGCGAGATCTTTGATTTGGAAATTACGGCCCTAGACTCGGTTATTATATGATCTAGCAAGCATATGGTGATATCAGCCTAGGTTAGCGATGGCGTGTTCCCTGGTCTCATCTATCATATTTAGGTTGTAATCCAATTTGAACTCATTTTCCTCATCAGTCAGCTCGTGATCCCGAACTGGATGATGATATTCAGAAGAAATAATGGCATCAGTGCCATAAGTAAGGAGGAATGGGGTACACCTAGTAGATTATCGGGGAGTGGTTCGATATGCCCACAAGACGTGAGGAAGTTTGCAAACCCAATTACCTTTTTTCTGTGAGTGAATCCACTTTTTGAGTCTATCCACGATTATTTTGTTGGTGATTTTGGCTTAGCCATTGCCTTGAGGGTAGTATGGATTTGATGGTGAGTGAATGATATTGTGGCAGTTTAGGAAGGTTATGACTTTATCTCCCACAAATTGGGGCCCGTTATCGATGCGAATTAGGTTGAGGCACCCAAACCGAGTGATTATGTGGTTTAAGATAAAAGAGATAACCCCTTCTTCTCTTGTTCGACATAGTGGAATTATTTTTGCCCATTTTTGTAAAGTAATCGATAGCTACGAGTAGGTGGCGGCGGTTACCTAAAGAGTTAGGGAATTCGCCGATGAGATCTAGTGCCATCTTTTGAATGACCAGAAAACCTTGGTTGCATGGAGTTCGAGCACAGGGGCGTGTATCATATGTTCATGTATTTGGCAGGTATCGCATCTGCGAGAGTACTCTTCAACTTGCTTGCACATGCCAGGCCAGAATACTCCTTGAGTGATAGCTCAATTTGCTAATGATCTACCTGTAGTATGGGAGCCACAAGTTTCGTCATGTAATTCGTGGAGTAGTTCGTCTGCTTTTGATTTGGAGAGGCACTTGAGCTAAGGCCCAGTGACAGAAAGGCGGTATAGTATACTGTTTTAAGTAATGTAATGCTTCGAGTTGTTGATTAGCTATCGGTGTTCTTTCGGATCTGCTAGGAGTGGTCCGTTGTGATTGCTGTCGACCCCGAGGTAGGCTAAGAAAGGCTTTTGCCAATCGTCGTCTCCCCCTTTATCACCCCCAGTGTTGATCGCGCATACAAAAATGCGATCAATGCTAGGGTTTGAAATTATTTTGATTTGGAGATATCGAGTTCTGTACCCAAGACCCCGGTTAGATATGCCAAGGAATCAGCTTGTCAGTTTTTACCTCGAGGAAAATAATCAAAAGTCGCTTTCGCGAACTTACTCATCTTATCTACAATAAGGGCTGCGTATTCGGTCATCTTTCCGCTCTTATATTGCTCTAAGTAGTGGTGAACAATGAGTAGTGAATCTGTGTAAACTGAGAGTATGGGGACATCGAGCTTAAGTGCGAGGTCGAGTCTGTGAATAAGAGCTTCATTCTCGGTGACATTATTTTAGGCCTTAAAATCTAAGTGGATTGATTTCTCAATTCTGTCATTAGAAGGGGTAATCAAAACGATCCCGATTCCTGACCCTGCGGGTCCTGCTGATCCATCTGTGAGAAGCCTCCCCCTGATGTAGTGATCTATTCAGCTCGTTCGTCGAATGGTTTAGGGGGTGGATTCTCTGGTGTATCTTCTGTAAGGTTTGGGTCGTGCTCCTCCCACTCGGGATACTCCACTGGAAAATCCACGAGAAAATTGGCAACGGCCTGACCTTTTTCAGAATGATGTTATTCAAACTTGATATCATGTTCTCCCAAACTGACTGATCACTATTGCACTCTTCTTGATTTCTCTTTCTTAGATAGAACTTCTCAAAGTGGGTAGTTCGTCATAACTTAGACGGAATGTGCTCGAAAGTAGTGCTTGAGTTTCTGCAAAGTATAAACAAGGGTGTGAAGAAGTTTCTCAATTTTAGAGTACCTTATTTCTTCGGGTGTGAGGGTTTTACTGATGAAGAAGACTGGTTTCTCTATTTTCCCTTCCAGGCGAATGAGAACCGGGCTGAGAGAAATATTTGTGACTGTTAGGTAGATTATCAGTTCCTCATTACCTACTGGGGGTGCTCATTATGAGAGACTTCCCCAAATAGATTTTGAGATCTTGAAAAGTTGCTTCGCATTCTGGTGTCCATGTGACTTTTGTAGTTGGTTGAACCTTTCCTAGTTTGGTACATCCGCGGATTAACAAGAATAGCCAACACTAGCGGTCAGAAGATTTAGAGATGAAATGGTTGATAGCGACAATTTTGCCAGCGTGTTTCTGAATGTCTTTTGTTATTTTTGGAGAAGGCATGTCGAGGAGATCCCGAATTTGGTCCAGATCAGCCTCAATCCCTTTCTTGCTGATGAGGTAGCCTAGAAAGTGGCCAGAATATACCCCGAATTGACATTTATCAGGGTGGAGACACATTCTGTAAGATTGAAGGATGTTAAATATAGTGTTGAGATCTGAGATGTGATCGTCTGACTGTAGGCTTTTGAATAAGAGATTATCGATGTAGACTTCAACAATTTTTCATAGGTGTGCTTTGAACATAGTAGTCATCAATCGTTGATATGTGGCACCTGCGTTCTTGAGCCTAAAGGGCATGACTTTATAACAATAAAGACCTCTTTTGGTGATGAAAGTTGTCTTATCTTGATCCTCTTCCAAAAGTGGGATTTGATTATACCCTGAAGCAGCATCCATCATAGATAGGAGATCATGGCCCGCCGTGGAATCGAGGATCTGATGAATGTTGGGAAGAGGGAAACTGCCCTTTGGAGTATGTTTGTTCAAAGCTATGAAATTTAGGCAAACTCGAACCTTTCAGTTCTTCTTTGGGGCAGCGACAATGTTGGATATCCAGTCTAAATACTTGGTTTCTCGAATAAATCCTATTTTGATAAATTTCTTGATCTTGGTGTTAACTTCATCTCGAAGACGAGGTAAAAGTCATTATTTTTTCTGTTTGACCACTAGGACGTTGATATTGATGGCTAACTTGTGACAAGCCATGGTCGGATCAACCCCAGGCATTTCTTCGAAAGACCATGCAAATACATCTCGATTAAGTTGCAAAAACTTAATGAGTGCATCTTTTTCATGCTGAACCTCCTTAGTTCTGATAAAAGTACATTTGCTAGGTCCATCAATGTTAATATATTATGTGGGCCCCTCTATAGGTGTTTGAATGTTGAGGTAATCAACTTTCTGTAATTGTTATACGGCCAATCTGTCTGAAGTATCTAAGATGGCGGAGACAGTATTTTTACAAGCTCGAGAAAGTTTTTGAGTACCTCTGATCTCGTAATTACCATTGTCGAGTCTGAATCAGAGTGCTTGATGATAGGTGGAAGTGATTGCTTCCATATTGTGTAACCAACAGCGGCCCATAATCCTGAGATAACAAGATTTGCATTAATGACATAGAAAACGACGTCGATGGTGGTTGGTCCTACGGTAATAGGTAAGATGATCTTACCTACTCGTTCCTCTTTGGAGCCATTGAATCTACTGATGTCGGTGTCGCTCTGAATAACTTGGTCAGCCAAGCCCAGCTAGTCGATCGTACTCTGAAAAAGAATTTTTATACCGCTTCCAGTATTGATCATCATTGTGTGCATGACTAACTTCTTTATTTTGACCATTATGACTAATGCATCATGATGTGGAAACTTGACATGGCTAGTATCGCAATCTTTAAAAGAGATTCTGAGTCAGCGATTGCTCGACTCGGGAAGAAGCTTGGCTTCTTTGTCGTGAGTTGTAAAATCACAGCAATCCGATAGCCTCCTACGTTTTGATCTATTAGAAATACTGATTTGATTGATTTCGATCATGTTGTTGAGGTGCATATAATAGAGATGCTTCTCCTCAGCTCTACCACTGACCTAAATAATTTTGAGCTCCTTCTTATAATTACTATCTTTGTATAACTTTAGATCGACAATATATTCGAGCATCCATCCCTCCTTAAAAATTTATTTGAGCAACCGCTGTAGAGTATAAAAATTATCATTAGTATAATGATTTACCTTATGATGTAGGCAGAATGGCCGATTATCGATGGGCTCTAGTGGTATAGAGACGCGATAGAGTGGATCCTTCAATAGCAGTAGAAAAATTGTGGAGATTCGGACGTTTAGTTTTGGGAGGATAGGTTTGCATTGTGGACCGCCTTTCTGAGGGTATCTAGTGTTCTCCTTGGTGCATTTTTAATCTCCTTGTTCCTCCTTGGGTTCGCTGGTTCGATCTGTAGATGAGATTTTGGTGGAGATGAGGGATTTAGTAGACTTTTTTTGCTCAGACATCATCCTCTCCAAGTCGGCGTAACCGTTGACTTTGGTGAACTCATCTCCTCTAATGTCGCAGGTTTGTTAAGGAAGAGGTATTCTTTGGCCATGCAGTCGAGCTGGAGATTATTGGTAAAAGCGGTAATAGCTATTTTTTTGTCGAGGTTATCCACTATTCTTGCGAGCTCTAAGAATTTCTTTGAGAAGTCTTCAAGCTTTTCTCCATGTGACTGCTTAAGACCGATAAGAGAATACAAGTTCTCCTCTTTTATCTCTGTTGTGAGCATATGTCTTAATGAACTGCTTCTGTAGTTGATCAAATTTGTAAATGGATTCCTTAGGGAGAGAATGGAATCATCGGAGTGGTTCCTCCTGTAGACTTGTGGCGAATAGACGATAGAGGATGTGGTTGAGATTGGAGTACAACCCCAATGAATTACGGTACTGCTGAATAATCCCCTTCAAGTCAGTACCTTTGTATTTGTGAATTTTGGGAGTATGGAAACCTTTTAGTATCTCCATATTGAATAGTTCTTTGGCAATCAGACTTCCTTGTAACTTTGTGGTATCTCTGGTAGTGCCCAGAACTTGTGCCTCGATCAACTCCTTAATCTGTTAGTCCATGTATTCTTTTATGACAAAATGCCATGCTAGTTGAATCGCTGGATGTGCTGGCTGGGGATGAGGAGTTCCCGTACCTTCACTTAAGCGATCTCATGCTGGAACTTAATGCAGAGGTCACTGGTCATCCTCCTGATGGATTGAAATTTAGTGGCCTCAACTAACTTCTGATTGAACTCCTACCCCCAAATAGATGGAGGGCTGTAGTCCATGTTGTAGATTCCTGGAAATGGATTTACTAGCGACTCCCCGAGGTCCCAATCTTTCCCTTGCTGAAATGCGGGAGGTTTCTGGAAGCTGATCGTGACCTCTGGCTGGAGAAGCTTGCTGAGTATTCTGCAGGGCTTCGAGGGCAGTCTGCATTATTATCATCTGGTTTGTGTGCCGCTTGAGTGTTGTCAAACGAGCTTGTCATTCTGTATCGAGCTCTTTTTTTCAGAGCTCTCGATCCTTTATTAACTAAAGTTTGAGTTTGACGTGTTTCTCTGTCTTGGCAAGGAGATTCGCCCGTAACTCTGTGAGCTGTCCCAGATCTACAGAAATTTTGAGCTGAGTTCCTGCAGCCGGTCGTCTGGAAGAAACCATAATTGTAAATTGTAGTGAAATACTGCCTTAGGATATCGTGAAAATATAATCTTTCCTACAGATGATGCCAAATGTAATGGCCAAATTTCATGAGCTCAAAACAGCTTAGAATTCGCTATCGCACCAATGTACTTATAATAATTTTCTAATGGAAAGTAAGAACTTAAACAAGTGGTTTTAGCGTGGAAAACTTCTGAATAAGTAAAAACCACGACCTCGTATGGAGGATTTTTGTGAAAGTCTATTTATTGCTTGAGGCGAATATCTTAATTACAAGTGATCTCTAAATATATAAATGCTTTGAATCTCGTAAATAAGAAGTTTGAGTAATTTTTCTGGTCCCCTCTCTCTTCTGAAACTTTTCCTTTATATAGGCCTTCCCCACAGCTTTTCATCGTGCAAGAACACGTTTTCCAAATAATGTTATCAGTGGCGATTGATAAAATAACTGGCGAGTTTGTGGGACACAGGTATCTTTGAATGGATAATGCTTTTCGGGTTTAGCACGGTCCACGTTCTTGAGCAATTCATGGGGCTGGTTGGAATGTTGACTGGATAGTGCTTAAAAATGCGTAAGCCTGAGATGGAGATAATTCAAACTGGGTGAGCTCGATTTTGAAGGAGATCGAGGGATAAGTCCCTACATCGCTGACATCCCCAGCTACCTCGATGGGTCGTACCTTAAGCCTCAACCTACCCCTGCTGCCGACCTAGCCGAGGTACACATTTACCAACTTCATCTCATCGAGGTTAACAATATCGACAGCGGCTGTTATAAAAGTAAGCGCAAACGTGTCGAAGAATGCTGCAAACTCACCTACTAGGACAAGCTACCCGACCTTCTGCCAGAATCGAGCCAATACCCTCGACCTAAGGGTATTTTATTAATCGATTGTGACACATCGCATGTTCGTTTCCCCCATTCCGACCCTTTAGTCATTATGATTAAGGTCGAACACCTCGTCCTCCATACCATGCTCATCGACGCGGGCAATGCAGCAGATGTACTGTTCTTCTATACCGTTCAAGCCATGCAGAAAATAGACCTCATCACCCTGGCTAATGTCAAACTCAAAAGGCTTCAACAGTGCTACTGAAGTCTCTATCGATCGTATTAATCTCCCTGTCACTACAGGGCTAGTTACCCTCCAAACATGTTTTCTTGTCATCGATAAGAAATCTGAATATCTCAGCATCCTTGGCCGCGACTGGCTCCATGCCATGAGAGCCATACCTTGACTTTCCCTTATGGTACATGGAGCATAAAAGGCTCCCAACGCCTTGCTCGCTCATGCGAGCACCTGGAGATCGATCAAACCCAAAAACTTGTCAAACAACCATAACAATCAATATCTCTCTCTACCCCCGTACCTTCGATGCCAGCTACCACACCCATCGAACCCACTGTTTATATTGAACTCGACGGTCTTGGTCGAGGTACATTCATTGGTACTTTTCTAGATGAGGCCAAAAGCCTCGAACTCACTGACTTCCTTCGAGCAAATAAAGACGTCTTCGCCTGGACATTCCATGAGATGCCCGGCGTCGACCCAACTTTAGCATGTCATCACTTCGACCTTATCCCTCACTCTACAGCAGTGAAGCAGAAGATGCGTACGTTGGCCCCACAACTTTGAGAAGCTATAAACCTCAAAGTCGACAAACTCCTAGCGGTAGGTTTTATCAGAGAATCAAGTAAGCTGGCTGGATATCCAATATTGTTGTTGTCCTAAAGAAGAACGGCAAGATTAGAATCTGCATTGACTTCACAGACCTCAACAAACACACATCGAAGGACAGCTTCCCCCTCTCAATCATTTTCGTACTCCTGGATGCCACAGCCAGACATGAGTGACTATTGATGATAGACGCGGCTTCGGGTTACAATCAGGTACCCCTCCTCCCCGAAGATCAACTTAAAACTCCTTTTATCACTGAACAAGGCCTTTACTATTTTAACGTCATGCCCTTCGGCCTTAAAAATGCGGGTACCACTTATCAACGTCTTGTTACCACCATGTTTAAATCCTTGTTTGGCAAGTCGGTCGAAGTCTATATTGACGACATGTTATGAAAGAGCTTCAAAAAACTGACCCATATCTGGGACCTCACCGAGGTCTTCAACATACTTTGTACTTACAACATGAAGTTAAACCTAGACAAATGCCAATTTGGTGTTTCGTCTGGCAAATTTTTAGGCCACCTCATCAGCAAACGGGGTATCGAGATCAACCCCACTCATATCTCAGCCCTCATCGACATGCCTTCCCCTCAAACCTTAAAAGATGTATAAAAATTTACTGGCAAGATAGCATCCCTCAACTGCTTCATTTCGAAATCCTCTGACCATTGTGCTTGGCCTTTCTTCCCCTTACGTGATCAAGGAGTCCATAAGGCCAAAAAGAAAAATAACCCTAAAATCAATTGGACACCTGATTATGAATAGGCCTTTCTCGAACTCAAAGCATACCTTGGTCGACCACCCATCATCAGTTCCTCCATAAAAGGCGAAGCGCTTTCTTTTATAAGTCGCTGTTATCGACACTTCTATTAGTTCAGTCCTCACTCAACTCGAATCTAGCATCGAGAAACCTTCAAACTTTATCAGCAAAACTATAACACCCGTAGAGACTCAATATACCAAGCTCGAGAGACTTCTCCTTACACTCGTTTATACCACTCAAAAAATCAAACCATACTTTCAAGCTCACCCCATACGTGTTATCACAAGTTACCCCCTTCGAGAAATACTCAGCAAGAAAGAAAAATCTAGAAGGGTACAGCAGTGGTCCGTTTATCTTGGCAAACACGACATCACATTTGAGAAACAAATATCTCAAAGCGGCCAAGCAGTCGTAGATTTCCTCGCTGACTTCCCGGTCGAAGACATCGACTGGGAGGAACATGAAGATGATCTACCCAGAAGACCAGCCCAAATAAACTAACCCATGGATGATCTACCCTAATAAAGGCTTGCGTCTCTTTATAGATGGATCCGCTGGACCTAACGGTTCAGGGATCGGTGTTGTTCGTGTTACCCCACCAATGATCGAATTGAAAAAGTCGTCAAGTTAAACTTTACATGCTCAAACAATGAGGCCGAGTATGAAACCTTGATCCATAGCCTCGACTTCGCACTCAAACTTGGTGTCCCTAAACTTGCAGTATCTTCTGACTCCAAACTTGTTCAAAGATAATACACCGACGAAAATAAGGCCAACAGTCGCATGGCTGGGTATGTTGCTCTCGTCTGCTAGCGCATGGATCGTTTTCTAGAAAGGTTAAAATAGACATACCGATGCCCTCGCCTGCATAGCAGACATGATAGGACAGTCAAAATCTCGAACACTCCATATCGAAGTACTCGAACGCCCAAGTATCAACCAAATTTAAGACAATGCCATCAATACTGGGGGTGAGAGTCTCGATCCAGATGACTGGCGAGCACCAATTCTTGCTAACTTCAACAGTTTTACCCTCCCAGAAGACCCCAAAGCCAAATGTTCATTACTAGAAAATTATTGCAGATATACCATCCTCAAAGGCGAGTTACGTCGCAAATCCCCAAACGGCGCCCACTTCCGGTGCATCTCTCAAAATAAAGCCACTACAATTCTAGCCAAACTCCACGAAGGTACCTGCGATGCCCACAATATTGGTCGATCTATGGCCCTTCGAGCCGTATCCCAAGATTTATTCTTATCCAATATGAAGAAACAAGTTGAAGAGTACGCCAAACACTATGACAAATGCCAACGTCACGCCCACGACATCCATAGCCCAGTGCAAGATCTCCATTACAGTCCAGTCTCTTGGCCATTCAAACGGTGGGCCATCGATCTCGTGGGTCTTTTTCCCAAAGCATCGGGTAGCCTAGAAAATATTCTTGTGGCAACTGATTACTTTACTAAATGGGTCGAAGCCGTGCCTTTATGTCGAACCAGAGAAGAAGAAGTCATCAAGTTCTTATGGGAGAATATCATTTCACGCTTCAGCTATCCTCACATGATTCGATACGACAATGATCCACAGTTCATCGGAAACAAAGTCCACAATTTCATTAAAAAGTACAACATCATCCTCCCCCACTAAACATCTTACTACCCCCAGGGGAATGGTCAGGTCAAAGCAATTAATAAAACTATAGTCGGCGGTCTTCAGAAGCAGTTTGATGAGAAGAAAGTACGATGGGTCCAGAAACTACAGCATTTACTCTGGGCTTATTGAACAATACTACGAAAGGCGATGGGTTGCACACCTTTCCTTCTAGCCTATGGTACAGAAGCGGTTCTACCAACTCAATTTGATGAGCCAACACGTGACCCTAACCTCCCAGACGAAGATAATGAGTTTGAAATCAAATGCAATATGCTATGGATCGACAAAATTAGAGACCGAGCCATCACAAACCTAGGTCCTTACCATCTCTCTCTCCATAAGTCATACAACAAAAGAGTTCAACCACGTAGTTTCAATATTGCAGTTTCAAAGGACCTTATTTCATGTATGACAAAACCGACAACGGTTCCTATTATCTTATTACATAGGCGGAAGAGCCTCTACCTAATCCTTGGAACACCATACAGTTAGTCTCATACAACTGTCCATGGCCTCCACCTTATTCAACTTATGTAAATACAGTATAATCAATAAACATATTTTTTTCCACTGAACTTCATATCCTCACTTCCAGTTAAATTTTTGGCCTAACCTAAGTATCATGTCAACCTTTTAACCAGACTGATACTTTGGAGCGACCTCAAAGTTTTTCAAGTCCCCAAATTCGAGCAAAATCGAGGGGCGTGAATGGTCGACAGGCCAGACCCTCGAAAATGTATTGGAAGCGACCACGTTATGCTTCATTTGGGATCAGGCCTTCGAAGTCCAGTGAATTACTAGGCTAAACCTAAGTACCACATCAACCCTTCGACCAGACTGATATTTGGGGGCGACCTTAAAGTTTTTCAAGAACCTAAATTTAAGCAAACTCGAGGGGCATTAATGGTCGACAGACCGGACCCTCAGGAATGCATTGGGGATAACCACGTTATGCTTCGTTTTAGCTCAGGCCTTCGAAGTTCAGTAAATTTTTGGGCCAAACCTAATTATCACATCAGCCCTTCGACCAGACTGATACTTGGGGGTGACCTCAAAGTTTATCAATTCCCCAAATTCAAGCAAACTCGAGGGGCAGGAATGGTCGACAGACAAAACCCTCGGGAATACATTGGGGGCGACCACGTTATGCTTTGTTTTGGCTCAGGCCTTCGAAGTTCAGTAGGCAAACCTAAGTATCACTTCAACCTTTCGACCAGACTGATACTTTGGGACGACCTTGAAGTTTTTCAAGTCTCCCAATTCGAGCAAACTAGAGGAACATGAATGGTCGACAGACCAGACCCTCGGGAATGTATTAGGGGCGACCACATTATTCTTCGCTTAGGCTCAATCTCATAGACAGACCCGTGGGAGACCTTCGAAGTCCAGTGAATTATTGGCCTAACCTCAGTATCATGTCTATTTCTCGACTAGACTGATACTCGAGGACGACTTCGAAGCTCCTCAAGGTTCCACTTCAAACCCTGTTATAAACATTTTATATTTCCATCATACACAAATACAAGTATTCAAGAATATCAGTAATTCAACGGCAGGTACGACACCCCAGTACAATATATTTTGCAACTCAAAGTTCATTATACTAGAGCAATTCAAATCAATCACAAACAAACAGTCCAAGCTTAAATAAGTTACAAAGTGTTTGAATGCTAACCATTTCTCTAAATATTCTAACACCACAACAAGATAAGAGAAAAGAGTTTGCTGCAGCAAGAAGACAACTATAGTGCCTCATACAGGAGTGGCCACATCACATCCTCCCACAGGTTCTTCTATAACAATACCTCCAACACCTTCGTCACCCTATCAACTACCGCACTAGCAGCAACATCTTTGGATACAAGAACTTCCATGCCCTTTCCCACAGCTCCACCAGTGGGATCCATGTCCATCCCTTCTATCTACGCAACACCTTCGACAAGAGGCTCTTCAGACACAGAAAAGAGCTTCAGAGTTATGGGATCATACCCCATACTCTTGATAAAGATCTTCAACTTGGTGGTTATCTCACACTCCTCATTGAATTGCCCCTAGAAGGTTTCCCTTCGTTCTTCCATTTCCTACCCCTTCTCAGCAAGCTTCGACTCCAACACCTTCTGTATTTGAGCATGGTTGTCATGCTAAGCTTCAAGTTCCCTCACACAATCAGCTCTGATATTCAACTACTCTCTCTTTAGCGTGTTAACCTCGGACACCAGCGACATCTCAGTTCCTCGAGCAAGCTCCAGATTTTCAACCGCCTACTTCAGTTGCCTCATTGCTACCTTTTGGGCCTTGATAAAAGCTTGAGACCAAGCATGAGCCTACTAAAATACTCGAACCATCAGTACTTCTCGAAGCATGGTGAATTTTAGCAAAATTTTAGAATCTCATAAAAAAGTTACCTTATGCAGAGCCTTATTCATCTGCTTCCCAGCCTCTTCTGGGTCATTTCCATAGAGTGCCGCCATCGTGCGGCCGTGTCTCGAGCCTACTCCTCTAGCTCGATTTCCTACCGCGCTTCGTTTGTCTCTTCCATATCATCATCCCCCAGCTTCCTATGCCTCTTACGTTGAATAGTCTTCGGCTGTTTGACTTTCAAAGGTTCGGGAACGACCCTTCCCTTACCGTTATCAGCCTACTTCGACACTTCAAGAATTACTTCGGGCACTGGCACTACTTGCTGCCCCTTTGGGACATAATTCACTTTTTTGATCAATCTCACCTTTTCCATTTCTTCGACCCCTCTCGAAGCACATTTTTCTCCCCTCTTCTTTACTGGCCTAGAAACGACAGGAGCATTTTGAAGTAATGAATCTATCATCTTCCACCTCTTCCTTTTGATACCTGGCTTCTTGAAGACCCAGTTTATCCACTCCTCATCAAAGTCAATAAGTTAATCAATGTACCTCCTCGGATTCATCAAAGTTTGGTTACCAGGTTCTGCAAAACAAACAAAATCATGTTTATTAGTCTATTAGGTTAATATGTCAAAAAGCAACCTTCGACCGTCAACTTATTTTGATTATAGACCCTATGATGCAACTTATAAACATCCTCCCCTTCGACATTCTCATAATTACCTCACTCCACAACCAAGTCTTTATCCCACCCTCGACCCGTCGGGCACAAATCAAATAGCCATGGTTTATCTGCATGACATTGGATGTGGTACGTGTCCACCTTCTTGTTGGCTTTCCTCGAGTAGAATGATACAATATTGAACCACTCGATCAAACTCTACTTCTTACATCTTATTTTTACATTCATACCCTCGACCACCTTCATCATTTCATAGAAGTTACCATTCATCTGGCACGGGGCAACTTCCCAAAAGTTTAATACCTCCTTCACCAGCCTTCGAAGGGGTAGTTGTATCCCTAGCCAAATCTGGCCTCTAAATATCATGAAACCCTCTCAAGGGATAGCCTTGAAAGTATACTCAGACCCTACTGTAATTAATTCTACCCTTACCTTCGACAATTCTAACTTAGCCATAAATCTATTAAGTCTTATCTTCTCTTGAGCTGAGACTAACCCCGCAGTTATCCTCAAATCAATCAAACTCTCACTACTATCACTCTGCTCCCCCACTTCCCTTTCATCCCCCGAAGGCTCGATACCAGCATCATGTCCCCTTCTCACTCATCCCTCCATCTCCTCTCCGACCCCCTCCCCGGTCGTTCGAGCCTTACGGCGTCTACTACTTAAAGCCCCACCTTCGGGTACTACTACATCAAGAGGGACATCTGTTGCAGCGTCAAATACCTCTACGTCGCTACTCTCATCCCATAAGCCACGACCAGACACACTCGTCTCATTTACCTCAACCTCCTCATCTATCAGCCTCAGCGTTGATGATTGATGGTTGTGCATTATACCCTATAGAATAAGAGGTACACAATTAGATTGATATATTTGACTATTACATTTTAATAACTCATTTTGATCAACCCTCTCCAACTCACCTAACCAAGAGTCGAATGTTTGATTACAACTCTGGTAACCACCTAAGTAACCCTAATTTCTTATTGGGCTGAACCTCCAACCACTTGGATTACCCTCTCCCCCAGCCAGGCCTTCGCCAACATAAACCCTAACAGCACCTACCCCTCAGTACATTTACAGCAGACAAAACTAAAAAGGTGAACTATAAATGACCTATCTACGAAGAAATTCAGATGAGTATCTGTCTAACTGATTAAAGCAACAACAACGACGGTTATTTCTCTCCAATAATCCCTACCTAAACAATGGAGTATGTTTTCCACTCCGCCTCTTTGTTTTTCTTTGTGACTAGATAATTGGGAATAATAATTTCTTTCTCCCTCTATAAATTCCTCCTCAAAATAATAATAAACCGCCTCGATTTCCAGAACTGCCATCATTACCACTCCGTCACTCCCCCTACTTTTCGGCTGAGTTGTGTTTTGACGCCTTTACCCTCAACTACTCCCACGTGTGCATCCCACGCCCACATTTTACAATTTTATATTAGCCGAGTCGAACCTTCTGGTACCCTGTCCGAAGTTGTCAAGTCAAACTTATATGCCATGTTAACCCTTTTCCCATAACCCAAGGAAGCACTATGATGACCTGCTGGGAACTCAGCCCTAGGAATAGTGCCACTTCTGACATACCAGTTGTTTCGGCTGTCAGGCTTTGCAGTCAAAGCCCACCTACGAACTATCGTCTACAATTTACGCCGAACATTTGTCTACACATACCTGATATTCGATACGTTGGCCTAAAATTTTCGATTATTCGATTTTATCTTAGTTGCTTACAGTTTTCTAATAATCGTTCCTACAAGCTCGACATTCGAGAAATCGTTATCGCACCTAAATTACCTTGGCCTAATGTGTTTGTCACACTTGCACACAAATAGTTCAATATCACACCTCGACAATTGTTTCAATACATTCCATTTTATTCGAGCAACTCTCCTTACACCGATTAAAAAAAAGCAATAATAGTAACAAAAACAAGCAGCATCAACAGAAGACTAAAAACCTTCTTGACCATCACCATCCCACGCCTACATTTTTACCATAACCAAGAAACCCTTATTTGTAGACAGGGCAATTCTTGTAGAGCCCAGCCTCCTCGTCATCAACTCAGTCTTCTTCACTTTTCAGATCTTCAGCCATACACTGAAAGAAGTAGAACTGGTTACTGGCAAGTGGATTCATCCATTGCAGGACCCTCTACCATTGAGCATACAACATCCTAGAGATCGGCTTATCTGGCTCTAGTTTAACCAAGTCAGGCACAACCCAGTCTAACTCATGGTCCTCAAAGAATTTCTTAATCAGCTCATGCGTCTTCTCCTCTATCTGACGCTCTTTGGCTTCCATTATCTTCTGATATCTCGTATTAGGAGTGGTGTCCATAGTTTTACTGCTCAGGGAAGAAGACGTAGACATTTTACTCAGGGAAGACGGTGCAGATGTTTGAAGCTCCCCTAATACCCCTTACTTGTACTTGAAGCAGATGCATTTAATCCCTCCTTAATCATAACCGCATTAATTACAGTCTTTAAATTACCTTCCTCGAAATTGTAATAGTCAAACTTTTCAATTTCCCAGACTCAACCATTTTCTCAGCTCGCGCACTCTACACCAATTTTCGAGGTTTTGGAGTCGACACATCCCTATCCTTGACCCCCTTTTTTCTCGGACCACCGACACCTCTCGATATTCTGTCACAACATTTTCTACATGTATATAGTGCTTCGAGAATTCGGGGTCACTTATTATTTCAAAGGTCGAATGTTAACCTATGTCTTCGACCACTACATTATAGTTCAAAGTAACTTTCCCCAAGTAGGTTACTATCTCTACTATTTACCCTTCGTTTGAAGGTAAAGTTTCAAATCCGCGCCTACATACTATTCGTCTACAACACTTGCTAGATATAAAACAAATGGTTTCATTGAACTATTATTTCATTCTGATACTTCTAAAATATAAAAAAAAAACATATAGAAACCAAAAGAAACAGCAAAACAAAAAAACAACGCCAGTACCATATCACCACCCTGGGAAGAACCCCCTTATTTATAAACGGGGCAGTTCTTCTTGCATAACCCTGGTTCGTCTTCCAGCAACTGGTCCTCCTTTTCCACTAATCGCTCGGCTAATCTCTGTAGGAAGTTGTACCGGTTGTTAGCCGTTGGGTTCATCCACTGCAGCACCCCCCCCCCCCCTACTAGTGTACGTATGGCTGCCCATTGATCGGCTCCTCAGACTCTAGCTCGATCAAGTTTGGCATGACCCAGTCCAGCCCTTCATCGCCAAAGAACTTCACCTTCAGCTTTGCCGCCTTTCACCCTATTCAACGGTCCCGTTCATCCATCTTCTTTTGGTATCAGGAGTTCGGTGTGGTCTCCATGCTGCATATTACTTAACAAGGAAGAAGCATAAGCAGAAGAAGAATATGGTGAATTGCTTCTTCCTTGTTAAGGGTATTTAGTACCTCATAATCACCAATCAAACTTAATTAATCACCTGAATTACCTCCCTCGAAAGTGCCATATTCAACAGCCAGTCCTTCAACTTCCAACACCTAGCTACTTTTCTCAGTACGTGTCCTCTACACCAATTTCTGAGACCCCTGCAGAGAGGAGGCGAATGTAGTAGCCTACTCGTAACCTTCAAGCTCTAATAGAATACTCGAAGGCTACATCAAAGTCTACCTAGATATCTGAAGCCCAGGAAGACGATAGCTATGTCCACGAAGCCTTTCGAGACTAATCGAATACTCGAATGAACTATTAAAGCCATCCACTGTAGGTGAAGATAGATGAGCAGCACATGAACTACGCATCAGAACCAGAAATACTTCGACCATGGTCTTACATGGTCGAAGGAAAACATGTCAGGCAGCCAGCTCACCAGGCAGAGCAGTGGAGCACGCTGCTCGACAACTGCAGTGCTTGATCCAATAACTATAGTTAATGAACCAACAGCTGCAGTGTCAGACTCGATAATTACTGTGCCAGTACTAACTCCGGGTACAAGTCACTTGTCCCCGGAGGATACACATGTAACTTTACCTCCCATGGTGACTCAGCCCTTCCTATGTTCTATAAATAGGAGGGAGGAGGAACTATGAAGGGGTTAGAAAAATCTTTCTCAACAGACCTTACAAGTAAACCTTCGAATACCCTGTAACAACCCAGTTGTCGATACATCGACTACTCTACATATATAACATAACTCTTAAAAATCTTTACCAAAGGTCGTGGAGTGACCCATTCTAGGCCTCCACGCAAATGTATAATCTCTATAGTAAGTTTTGTTATTATTGATTGTATGCTTGACCCCCTGGTCGAAGAAAAAACTTATAGTGTAAGAGTCAGCTTCCCCTCCCGCGAATCAAGGCCCCTACACCAGTAAATTGAAGAAAAGAAGCATCCTTTGTTTCTAAATCCGGTTTATGCATTCTAAACATTATAAAAGGGAGATAGAGATAAGATCTGGGAAAAAATCATATCAAAGCTTATACCCTTGATCATCTTCTCAAGTAGATATGAGAGAGAGAGAGAGAAAGAGAGAGAGAAAGAGCGAGAGAGTGAGGTTTGTTGTACGGTCTAGATCAGATTTAAAAGAGGCAGTGGGTTTGTTGTGTAAGAAAATATGAAATTGTTTTAGGTTATTACTTATTAGGTGTAAATTACTACATTAACCTTGTTTGGGTTGGTTCAGTTTATAATCGACTATTTAAATCCAAAATTGGAACCGAACCGATAAGTTTGGTTTTTACAATTTCAAAATCGGTTTCGGTTCAGTCCGATCTGGTTTCTCGGTTCCCAGTTATTCATATGCAGCCCTAATATAATATGTTTTTCCTTCGATTGGCTCTAGAAGTTGATCCACATAGAAGAATTTGTCTTTCGCCAGTATATGGTAGATCGCTGAGATCTTGACATTCAACTTTGAAAGGACGAATTTTGGTAACAAGTTTTATTTTTGTGATTTTTTGATATCTGTTTTAGCTCATTTCTTATCGCCTTGGTGATCGTTGTGGCATTCACTGTCTCTAACTGCAGGTGGACCTTTCGGGGCTAGGGTATTTTTAGTAAATTTATTCCATTCAAACATCATCCTTTCCAAATTAATATACCCATTGACCTTCTCAATCATATCTTCCAAAGTTGAGGGTTTGTTCAAGAAAATATGTTATTTCGTTTTACAATCGATCTGCAGTGCATTAGTAAATGCTGATACGGCTATTTCCTGATCGAGATTATCAACTTTCTTGGAAAGTTTGAGAAACTTCTTTATAAACACTTCGAGCTTCCCCCCTAGATATTGTTTGAGGATGAGAAGAGTATACAAGTTCTCTTATTTATCTTTGTTATAAGCATAAGGCTTGACGAAGATTTTTGTAATTGGTCGAATATAAGGATGAAATTTTCAGGTAAAGAATAGAACCACCGGAGTGGCTCCCCTTGGAGACTTGTGGCGAACAGTCGACAAAGAATGTGATTTAAATTCGAATACAAGCCCAACAAATCTCAGAATTGTTGCACGTGTTCACTAGGATCTGTGCCTTAGTATTTACGTATTTTCGGAGTGTAGAATCCATTTGGGACTTCCATATCAAATAACTCTTTAGCAATCGAACTACTTTGTAGCTTGCCCAAATCGTCCATATAGGAAAGAGCTTATGCTATATCATTTCGGAGATGCACCCACGATCATTTTGGGGAACCATCTCCTTGCACTATCATACTTGCCAAATACTTCATTCATTACTATACCCACCTTGTAAAGACCATTCTTCCTAAATGAAAAAAACCAAAGGAAAAGCAAGCACCTCCCAACTCCCAAGTTCATTGTAGGAGCACACTCCCGCTAGTGACGAAGTCGTGGTAGTCATACGAGCAAGCTCTCCAACGACCCCAACCTCGCATAACTAGAGCAGGAAAACGACAGGTCAGTCGACGAGTGAACTCTTCGGTCGACCAGCACGAGTAAGGATGCCCTGACAAAACTACTCTTAAATATCTCTATACAACGAGCAATTATTTGCAAATGCAAAACAAATACGAGGAACACCCAACCTTACGACTCTGAAGGGATAGTCTAGGAATTTCCCTGAACACGTGAGAGAGGATGCTCCTTGGTTAAACCCTCTGTATAAATAGAGAGGAGGAGGGTAAAAAAAAGGGGACCTGCTTCTTCTTCTTCCTTCCTGAATTAAACTACTATTCCCCAACAATCTCAGAAACATAATCAGAGAGAGTGAGAGATAGAGGAACCCGGAGACAGTTGAGCGGTGCCCTCCTCCGGTTTAGTATCAAGCCCAACCCATCAAACGATTATCATTATCCCCTAATAAAATAAGGAGACTACATTTGGCGCCGTCTGTGTTCCCCACCAAAGCCTCCTCCGAGCAACGATGGTGGTTTCTACCCGCAATCAGTCCCAGGAACAAGTCATGGACGAATTGAGAGCGGCGCAGGCGCAACTACAGGACCAGATGTCCACAAAAGATGACCAAATACGACAGCTCCAACTGGCCAGCGGCACTCTTCGTGATACTCTCGTCGCCAGCACTCACCCGCCACTAGGCGATCCAGTACCCTCCGCGTCTGTAAGCGAATCAACCCCGCACAAACCACCTTAAGGGGATGAAGCAAATCTTGTAACTGCAGTTGGAGCATCGGTAACACCAGTCCACCAATACCTCGCACCACCCCGTGGACCCATTATGCCTTCGCACCCCACGGTTCACCATGGTACAGGCTCACCGCATCATCGACCAGTTTACCAATTCAGCTATAACGACCCACTTCCTCCCGGTCGATATGCTCCCCAACTCTACAACCACCGCGTACCAAATCCCATCATGGACTACGGTGACCGATATGGCGACGACCGCGTAAAACAATCACCATGGCACCCTCCCCCCCCCCCCCTTATAGCCAAGATGACCCCTCCTACCCCTACGGCCACCATTGTCAGCCCCAATACGATTGGAACCGTGCGTACAGCGAGAGGTTTTCTGACCGATACCCAGGAATG
Source organism: Kingdonia uniflora (assembly GCA_014058105.1). Taxonomy (NCBI): domain Eukaryota; kingdom Viridiplantae; phylum Streptophyta; class Magnoliopsida; order Ranunculales; family Circaeasteraceae; genus Kingdonia; species Kingdonia uniflora. The sequence goes on along the minus strand of JACGCM010001911.1, from coordinate 39,693 downwards.
CCCTCTTCGGGACCAACTTATTCCCATAACTACAACAGCCACGCTGACGAGTCTTCAACCCGAGGCAAAGCCATTCACAAAAGGAGCGCAGAAACTCATGGCCAGCAACCACTAACAGCAGCGATCGTGGAAGTACTAATCCGGACAATGCACGGTGCGAACCGAACTAGGCGGTTAGCCACGGAGACGCTCTGCCGGATCCACAATTTACCCTTCACAACGGCCACACGGAGCTACGTGCCAGCACAAAGTTACTCTCCACCTAAAATAGAGTTGTTCACCAGTTATCAGGATCCTGGGCAGCACCTCTCCAAGTTTCAGTACAGCATAGACCTACAACATCAAACAGATGAGCACATGTGTCGTCTATTCCCCTCGACATTATCTTGACGGGGACCTCATCTGGTTTTAGAGTCTTGTACCCAACTTTATATTCACGTTCGAGTAACTATTATTGGCATTTATCGAGAAGTACCTCCACAACCAACAATCCAAAAAGCAGTTAGCAAAACTATTCTCCCTGAAATAACAAATTAGCGAAACCACCGACTCTCTCCTCTCACGGTTCAAAAGAGAGCTCGCCCTTATTGAACGGGTTGACACACCAACAGCCTGCATCACCTTTATGGGCGTCTGTCTCCCCGGTTCTAAGTTGCGCGAGGCCCTACATAGAAAACGGCTCAAAACCCTCAAACACCTATATGAGAAGGTCCGTAAATATCAAAATGTAGAAGTGGACAACCGTGCCTCTGCCACACAAACTTCCGCCCTCCTGAGAACCACATCCGCACCAACACGGTACTGCGTAATCAGGCACCCAAACACTCACGGGATACCCACGAAGATCTACACGAGAACAGGATTAGACAACGAATAGAATGCGACCACCGAGATAACATTGAAACTTCCAGGGACGGATGACAAAGAACCACCCGGTGGGAACGTTATCCTTCCAGCAACCTGGCCATTTCACGGACAGACTTGCCCCTCGCGGAAAAGATTGACCCTAACTACAGAATACCTCGCAACAGACCTGATCGACCTGGTCGCCCATACTATGCGCATTATGAGATACATGACCATCCAGCCGAGGAATCTTAGGATTTCATCAACATGACTGAGACATGGTTCTGCCTCGGCCGCTATATACGTTACCTCAAAAAGCCAATCCCACCCGCAGAGAAAATGCCTCACCCTACCTACGATGAATGCGTAACAAACATACGGGAACCAAAACATTTACCAGTATGTGAGATGATATTGGGCGACCTCAACCAAATTCCTTCAAGGCACTCCGTTTCCAATTCATCAAGGCAATCTTACCGCCTAACCGAGAACTAGCGAGCTATCCATAGTATTAATGCAGCCACTCGCCCTCTGCTAGAACAAGCAATATACTTCACCGATCATGATCTTGGCACCGTTTCACACCCTCATGAAGATGCCCTCGTTATTTGGATTGTCATAGGCGGCGTCCTTGTTAAGAGAATGTTGGTCGACTATGGTAGTGGCGCTAACATCCTCTACTACGATGCACTTTGCAACATGAATACGCAAGACTTCCTGATACCCTCCAAGACCGAGATTTCTGGTTTTAACGTGTCCATTGAACGAGCAATGGGAGTGCTTGTCACTCATGTACAGGCAGGCCCGGTTATCATACGTACAACTTTCATAGTCATCAACAGCCCCACAGTACACTATAATGTAATTTTGGGACGCGACTCGATTCACTCCATGAAGGCCATCACCTCCTCCTACCACCAGGTAATACGCTTTCTAACAAAATTCAACCCCTACCAGATACGCGGCTATCAGGTCACAGCCCGGGTCTGCTACGCCAACTCACTACAAAACTTAATTAATCAAGAGCACACAAAAAAGAAATGGAAACGTATCGAGCGAGATGATTAGCAAGGATCGAGGTACGAGCCCATGACGGTGGAGTCGTACCACGTTTCTCATACCAAAAACAACTTAATGCTCACAAACACGACACATGACCAAAACGATGCCATTATAAGTACATTCAGTAAATCATGGACCCCGCCTCTCGTGGAGCCAGCCGTTCCAATTGATATAGACAGCCCCACGAGAACAACATATATTGGTTCCTTCTTGACAGGTGACGAGCGCGTGGACCTCATTATTCTACTCCAGCAGTTCAAAGATATCTTTGCATGGTCTTTTGACGAGATGCCAGGCATAGACCCCGTGATGGCCTATCACCATTTACATGTTCATGAAAAAGCCAACCTCGTCAAACAGAAACCACAACAAACAACACCACGACTACGCGAAGCTATCAAGGACGAGATACAAAAGATGTTGCATGCAAGATTTATACGACCTATTGACTGCCCACGCTGGGTAGAAAACGTGGTCGCGGTACCAAAAAAGAATGGGAAAACCCGAATGTGCATCAATTTTACTGACCTCAACCGCCACTACCCAAAAGATAGTTTTCCTATGCCCCTCATTACCAGACTAGTCGATTCCATGGCCGGCCACGAGCGGTTATCATTCATGGACGGCTACCCGCGATACAATCAAATACCATTTGCAGTGGAAGACCAAGAGTGCACGTCTTTCACAGCCGAGCAGAACCTATACTGCTATACGGTCATGCCCTTCGGCTTGAAGAATGCAGGATCCACGTACCAACGCCTCGTGACCACAATGTTAGAAGAATAACTTGGAAAAATAGCAGAGGTCTATATCGATGACATGCTCGTCAAAAGCCGTATGTGCAACGACCACCTGAACGACCACGAGACAGTTTTCACGAAGATACGGTCATACAAGATGCGTCTTAACCCGAAAAAGTACAGCTTTGGGGCTTCTTTGGGAAAGTTCCTCGGACACCTAGTCACCCAACGTGGAATCGAAGCCAACCCTGATCAAATCCGTGCCCTTGCATGTATGCCATCACCATAGACATTAAAGCAAGTACAATCCCTTATTGGAAAAATAGCAGCTCTTGGACGCTTCATTTATAAAGCTTCCTACAAATGCCGCCCATTATTTCACTGCATTCGGGAAAAAAAAATGCCAATGGAACGATGAATGCGAAACAGCCTTTCAAGACATGCTACATTACTTAGCCACTCTACCCATTCTCAGTACCCCAATCGAGCATGAGTTACTAGGTTTGTACCTTGGCTATACAAATGAATCCATCAGCGCGGTCCTCGTGCGCACAGAACATAAAGCGGAAAAGCCAGTATATTTTGTCAGCAAACCCTAATGAGAGCAGAACTGCAATACTCTACGGTGGAGAAACAGACCCTCGCTCTGGTATATGCCTCACAGAAGCTACGACCATATTTCCAGGCACTAAAATCAAGGTCATCACCACACAACGACTACGATAAATTTTTACGAAGAAAGATAAGACACGCCGGATCGCAAAATGGGCAATTACACTAGGTGAATTTGGCATCTAGTATGAGCCACTAGTCTCAATTAAAGGACAGGCAGTAGCGGACCTCGTCGCAGACCTCTCCATACATGACGACAATTAGCATAACGATGAGGAGGATGACCTCGACACCCGCCTTGATGCCGACGAGCCAGCGTATACTAAGGGATGGCGGCTATATACCGACGGGTCCGTCAACGCAGGCGGCTCTGGTCTTGGCATAGTGTTAGTTACTCCAACCAATGAAAAAATCGATAAAGCCATACGGGTCAATTTCCCCCTTAGTAACAGCGAGGCAGAATACAAGGCGTTGTTGAGTAGACTAGAAACAGCGTTGGCCCTGGGCATGGAAGAACTCTCCATCATCACCGACTCGCAGCTAGTTGTTAACCAGCATAGCGGGACGTTCCAAGCCAATAGTAGAATGGCCGGCTACATGGAAATACTAAAATAGCTACTAAGAAAGTGCCAAAAGATCAACCTTGTATACATCCACCGTGGTAAGAATAGACACTCGGATGCCCTTACGTACCTAGCAGGCATCATCAGTGAAAAACTTTGCGTCATCCAGATTTATATCCTTGATAAACCGAGCATTACCGTAAACACAATACCAACCATGCAAACTGACCTACTCGTTCCCCCCGACTGGCGCAAACCTCTCCTTGATTTCCTTGAGGAACACCACATCCTTCCTGATGACCAGTCAGCAGCCGAAAGCATCCGCAATAGATCCCAAAAATATACGATGATTAATGGCTAACTCTTACGGAGAAGCCTATATGCTTCGTACCTCACTTGCATCGCTGGAGAGAGAATCAATACAGCTATCACAAAAATTCACGACGGTGTCTGCGGCGCCCACACAGTCGGTTGTTCCATGGCTGACCGTGCACATACCCAAGGATTATACTGGCCAGCTATCCGACAACATTTCATAACATACGCCCAAAAATGCGACAAATGTCAAATCCGCGGGCACATAATCCACGCACCAGCAATCGACCTCAATACAATTTCCAGCCCATGGCCGTTTGCAAAATGGGGACTTGATATCGTCGGGGACCTCCCAATGGCGCGCGGGAGATGCCAATGGCTACTGGTCGCAGCAGACTATTTTACCAAATGGGTTGAGGCAATACCCCTCGCTCGGATTAGGGAGGAAGAGGTCATCTTGTTCCAATGGAAACATATTATCACTCGGTTTGGCATCCCCGCAGTACTGATGACCGACAATGGTACACAATTCGTGGGAAGCAAAGTCGCTCATTTCATACGACCTTATCATATAAAAATCCTCCCTTCGATCCCCAGATACCCCCAAGGAAACGGACAAGCCGAGGCCACAAACAAAACCATCATCGACGGAATCAGTAAATGACTGGGCACGACAAAAGGTCGCTGGGTGGGCGAGTTACCCCACATTATGTGGTCATATCGAGCCACCCCTCAGAAAAGTACGGGCTTCACACCGTTCATGCTCACTTACAGCTCCGAAGCGGTACTCCCCACCGAAGTCATCGCTAATACGATGAGATCCCTAGTTGTTGACAGTGCAATCAATGACCGACTACTCGCTAAGAACCTTAACTTTATAGATGAAACCAGGGAGGAAGCTTCTTCCTGACTACTGCGATATCAAGAGACATTGAAAAGAAACTATCACAAGCGAGTAATCCCTCGACAATTCTGCGAAGGCGGCTGCGTCATGAAAAATGCCTTCCCAACTGCTCACAATCACAATAAGGGCAAACTACAACCCAACTGGGGAGGCCCTTACCTTATATCCTGCGTCACCGATGGCAACACATACTACCTACTCAACCGCGATGATGAGGAACTCAAATCCCCCTGGAATGCCATGAACCTCCGCAAATGGGATCATTAGAAATACATCACATGAACATGATCACTCGTACTCAATAAAAGTCCAGTTTCAACATCACAATCCCAAATGTAGATCCCAATTATCTGATCACTCGTCTAAACGAGATGAAAATTATATTATAAAAGTAATTACGGAACTGGGGCGACCTTGACGATGGTTGCCCTCATAAATCATGAAAGTTGAGGCATCCTTGAGGCAGGCTACCCTCGCACAATACAAAAGTCGCTTTTTGACGTAAGAACAAAATCTCTTAACTGGGGGCGTCCATGACGTAGCCCCCGCAAAGCATGAAAACCGAGGATGACCTTGACGAAGGTCATCCACGTAAAGTACAAAATTCGAGGTGTCCTTGATGAAGGTAATCCTAGCAAAGAACGAAACTCGAGGCGTCCATGAGGTAAACCACCCTCGCACCACACAAAAGTCGTTTTTTGACGTAAAAACAAAATTACTTAACTGGGGGCATCCTTAAATTAGGCCGCCCCCGCAAAGCACGAAAGCCGAGGATGCCCTTGACACAGGCCGTCCGCGCAAAGTACAAAATTTGAGGTATCCTTGATGTAGGCCATCTTCACAAAGAGCGAAAGTCGAGACATCCTTGAAGTAGGTCGTACGCATAAAGTGCGAAATTCGAGGTGTCCTTAACGTAGGCCATCATCGCAAAGAACAAAAGTCGAGGCATCCTTGAAGTAGGTCATCCTCGCAAAGTATGAAAGTCGAGGTGTCCTTAAAGTAGGGCGCCCTCGCAAAATATGACAGTCATTTTTTTGACGTAAAAAACGAAATCATTTCACTGGGGGTCGCAAAGTACGAGAGTCATGATGTCCTTGACATAGGCCATCCTCGCAAAGCACGAAAGTCGAGGGATCCATGAGATAGTCCACCCTCGCACACGAAAGTCATTTTTTGACGTAAAAATGAAATCACTAAACTGGGGGCGTCCTTGACGTAGGCCTGCCCCGCAAAGCACGAAAACCGAGGACGTCCTTGACTTAGGCCATCTGCGCAGAGTACAAAAATTGAGGCATCCTTAACGTAGGACATCCTCACAGGGCACGAAAGTCGAGGCATCCTTGTGGTAGGCCACCCTTACAGAGCACAAAGTCATTTTTTGACATAAAAACAAAATCATTTAACTGGGGGCATCCTTGGGATATGCCGCCCTCACGTGAAGCTGTCTCGACAAGGCCGCCCTCGCAGCGCATGAAAATTTTGATAAGTACTTTGCGCCTAAACTCGGTGCCTCGTCGCATAAACGACCAAACTAACCCAGTCCATCGAGGACTGCCTAAAAATGTTATCGAGCCCTTCGCGCCTAATCTCTATAGCATGGTTGCCTATGCGACCAGCGTAACCCAATCCAATGAGGATTGCGTAAATAGTTATAGATCATTTCGCGCCTAGTTTTAACGGATTATTTAAAACGCGACTACTAATTAATAAACATAACGATTACAGTACATATTACAGGTCGCCGGATTTAATTTCAAAATTAACGGCAATTAAATTCACATCAGCAAAAGACTACTGACAGATAAGAATACAGCTGGATCTGACTTAATTCAGAGAAAATTCACCAAGGACAATAGGGACACGACCTCTCCCTTTTTCCTTAACCCGACCCTCTGCAACTAGCCGCTTTGACGTCTTTCTCGGCCATAACGCGCTAGACAATTTCACGGCTTACACAATTCTGCACTTAATCCCGCAAAATAAGATACCAGAACCACTGCTTTTCTTGCGTCTTCCTCTTGAGTACGGGGAGGGTTGACGTATTGACATAGGTTCGCACTAACGGCTTCCCAGCCAGCCCACAGTCGCCAAAGTAGAACTTCTTATAAAATTCTACCCATACGCCTACCCGTGCATCATACCTGGCTTTCGACCGCGTCTGCATCTTTCTCCTCTAGATGTTTGACGTCCGATCCCAAGTTCCAATGAAAAAATAAGAGTTCTCCTCTCACAAGTTTGTTAAGGCGGGATGGAACCCATCTCCCACAAGTCTACATTTATATTAGCCTCATTAACTGCCATGGGGAAACCCAAGAGCCATCCCCTACATTAATTGCGCTGCACACGTCCCCTCAAGTGACCCCACTCACTGCCGCTTGGAATTCACAACCCACATTAATAACCGACATGATTTTTCACCTACATTAATCCCTCACTACGGGGCCAATACGAGAGCATCATAACGAGAACACTACAAGGTCGTTGTTTACACGGGAAAGCGTACAAGTTAAAAATACGTCAGAACAAATATATCAAACAAAGAGCACGTTTAGCAATCACGTATACGACAAAGCCTCCATAAGTTTCATAAGTTTACATACCAAAAAAAAAAATTGTTCAAAGTCAAACATATAAGGCCTTTCTCGCCTCAGTACAGGACGACCTTCATGTTGAAACGAGCATCCAGGTAGAGGCCACTCCCCCCCCCCCCCCTCCTCCTCTACAAGTTGGGCCTCCTCTTCAGGGGTAATATCCATCTTGTTCCTGATAGGCAGAGAGCCTTGACGTCCGGAATACCCCAGATGGCGCAACTTCGGTACATTTTGAGTCTGACGCAACACTAGCAACGGTGGAGCCAACGTATCCACCCACCACTTCGTCAATGAATGAAACTCCTCCTCTAAACGAGCATTTCCCAATACCAACTCAGTCACGCAACCCTGCAAACCGTCCATTATATGCTTCGCCCCCGCCAGCTCCTCACGAAAGCTCTGCTCACTCGCTTCCTTCTCCAGCGACAAAGTCCTTAACCGTCCGTGGGTTACTTCCAAGTCCCTATCGACTGCAGCTTCTCGTCAGTTAGCACTTAAAATTGATCTTCGAGCCCAACGGTCCTGCTCGCTACGTGCTCCGCTAGCCCGGGATGTAGGGTCTCTGTTACAAGTTCCTTCTGCGAGGCCCTCATTTCATCCAGTCGCAATTCCAACTCCGCATTACGGTTTGTAAGGGTATCGGCCCAGAGAAATGAGGCCTCAAGTGTAAGGGTACCCGGCATGAAGTAGACAACGATTTATTATTCATAACCTTGAAGGAAATAGACGTCTAACCACTAAAGCAATAACTTACCCGGACGGCGGCCACGACCGCAGTACGACGAGCCCGAAGGTCATCCAGAGCCTGAGCAAGGCACTTCTTTTCCTTTTCCATTTAAGGAGTACTATGCAATTCCCCTTCGGGCAAACTGCCACCAAAAAATTTCCCGCTTCCTGCCGAACGTGTCCCTTCCTCGACGTAAGAGTGAGACAATGGCTTTTTCTCCTTGCTTTGCAGTTGACCAGGTTCTTCCTCTAAAAGACCGACAGTAACTGACCTCTGCCGCTTTATGACTGGGACATCCTCCCTGTGGCCACTAACCCCTCGCAGCCTAAGACTCTGTCCAACGACAAGAGGCACGGCAGCATTTAAGCCGGACAAATCCTTTCCCCTCGCACTTAAGAACCTCGTAACAACACACACTTTCCACAGAGTAATTATTGCTCACTGGACGGATATGAGCCTCACTATACTTGATCGCTGACCAGTATTTGTCAGAGTCAAACTTCCCGTCAGAAATATTGGTCAACACTTGATTCTCTTAATTTTTATGACCAAGCACACGCAAACGTGACGACTTATAAGTTACCCTTGTTACCGTCACACCTGTGAAATAAAAGAGCAGTCATTTAGTCACCGAATAACAGAGACTCACACACAACTTTTATGACTTATACGAAGGAATGTACACATAGTATTAAACATGTTATGATGTAAATAGCAGTTAGGCCCGTTGTCATAATCAAATGCCCCCGTCACTAGAATTGGATACCGACACCAATAATTCTCACTCGTCGGCAACTTAAAAATATTTGGCTCACCGGATATACGAGCTATATAATATCAGTGACTCCACTCAGGCGTACAAGGATGCATGACTCTTTGATACCTCAGGCCTGCATCACCTTCTTTGCCCATGGTCGCCTTGCCTACGACCATTTTTGCCTTGGCGGCAGTCCGATTTCGCCGCCCCTCTTCCCCTGCCCGTATTCGTGAATGCGTAACACGAGGAGACGCCGGCTCTTCTAACGCCTCGTCCCTATAATGTTCTACCCCCGATCCCTTTGGAACATTATCCCATTGACACGGATAGCGCCCCGTCTTGTAGGTGACCATTATGTCCCCATAACCCACGTTTCAACGAGGAGGCACCAATTGATTAATCAGCCAACATCCCGTCATCACCCTGTAAAAATTAATATTCATTTGCCCCGGGGTACACCCAAACGAATTCAAACATTTTTTTGTTAAATCATCCAAGGGAAACCTCAGCCCTGCATCAAATTTCCCAAAGTACACGATGCATTGATTGGACGATAATGTTTGGCAATCCGGCCATATCCACTTACGATAGCCTCGAGCTTTCTCCCGCTCGTTAACGACGTCTAGAAACTCCATTGTGATCCACGGACTCTCGTAATCAGCCAGCGCAGCAGGCAACCTCCACTCGCTTGGATAAGGCCAAAACAACTCAGACACTCCCTCCTCACGACCACTAATAATGTCTTCATGGGCCAGATCTCCAGGTACTCTCCCTAGCACCACAAAATCTGCCTGTGATTCAATACTCAAGTTACGAGGTACGGAAGTTCCTGCCTCGTGGACGTAATCGCCCACCAACCCCATGGGAACGACACCTGATGGGCCGGCCGTTGAGCCCTCCGTCATTGACTCACCCTCAGAGACGACCATATTTCTGCTCGCCTTTTCTCTAGTCCTTACCTCGTATTTATCTACCGATTTGTGCTCGGCACTCGTATGTCCCTGCACAAGCCAGACGCAAACGTCAGCCTCAACCCTAAAGTAGCAAAGGGCATAATGGCCACCTAATTACTAGGGTACCCTATGGCCAGGCCACCCCCTGGCACGGCCTATTAACCAGGGTACCTCCTGGTGCGGCCACCAAAAGCCGACGCGACTCCGTGACATAAAACACGATTTATCCTAGAGCTACAGTCACCACAACTCTTTCGGTTACCACCGATAGGCCGCACACTCTAGTTTCGCTTGGGCATTTCACGTGATTTCAAAACATATCAAAGAGATTATGCTACGGCAGATTATACAAGTTAAAAGGGTAAACTCACCTGAGTGTATAAGTTCCGTCCTTCCAAAGCTCAGAATTTTGTTTCAGAATAGAAGAGAAGCTTCAAGCTCCAAGCTATTTGTTCTTTTATAGTGGAAGAGATAGTTATGGGAAAAGGCAGCTTCCTTGAAAACTGTACCGGGCCCACGCACATCATTACCCACGTTACCCACTGTATCAGCAGTCACACCACAAATTTTCCCATAAATTTAATATCCCGCCTCCCTTCCGGGATAATGTCAGACAGACTGTCACACCCCCCGCAGAACGACTAACTCCACATACGGCCAGACCTACCTCAAATCTCCCTCCATGCGAGCCAGACCTTAGGGGGGGCGATTGAAGGAGCACGCTCCCGCAAGTGACGAAGTCGTGGTAGTTGATGGACACATAAAATGACCACTATTCCCCTATGACTTAATATTTATTATTCTTAATTTTATTATTAAACATGACTTATAAAACCAATTTTTATATTTCAGGTCACATGGAGCTCATTTACAAAATATGTGCAAATACTTGGATGTATAGCTCAAAGGATGAACTGCTGGAGAAGGATGTAGAGTTGTCAAACACAAGGGTCCCACATGGGGAGCTTACAATTTTGGAGGATAACACTTAAAGGTTACAAATTTATGTACATTCATGGCATAGGTTATAAATTTCATATTAAATATAATAACCCTCTCATTCATCTATAACAGGAGAGGTGGTAAGCTCATAAGATCATCCAATTTTGAGATCTTAAGAGAATTATTGCAATAAAGTAAGATAAGAGAGCATTGTTGGAGAACTTGAAGCAAAGTTTTAAGCATTTGAAGAATTTTGTAAGTCTTATATCATCTAATAAAGTTCTTATTTTTCTTCCTTGTTTATCATGAATTCTTCTTTACGTCGTTGTTTTACTTTATTCTTTATGGCTAGCTAAGTCTTTCCTCTAGGGAGAGATGAAGCCAAAAATATGCTAAATATGTAGACTTGCATGTGTTAACCCAAATAAGCTTTTATTGTAAAAGTTTATCTCTATATTGTTATATTATATTATTGGTCTATGTCCATGAGATATAGACCAAGTTTTGTGATTAAGAATATAGCTATCCTAAAAGTTCAATTTTATTCACAGTAAATGCCCGACCTTCAAGAGATTCACGGTTTGCAGTTAGCATTTGTATGCTTTCACATTTCGTATTTTCATACTTGAAAGTCATGTATTTTATGTAGCTTAAAATAAAACATCATGATAAATGATGAACCAACTTGATTTGAAATCATAAACTATTATCTTTACTATGGGTAACTATTGTTAGTTTATATATTTGGTATAATTGAGGTAGATTCTTTCCTTAGGTTTTTTAAGCATTGTCTAAAACCCAATATTTGACTTCATTAGCATAAGTATTTTACATCTTTGAATCACAAGACAACCATTTTCTAGTCCCGTTCGGAAGTGAACGACACTTGATTTTTACCCATACTAAACACTGGATTTTGACCGTTACCAAAATGGCACCGTTGCCGGTTTCGAGCTATAATTAGAAAAAAAAATTATTGTGTTTAATTTGTTTTTCGGTTTCACTTTTTAGAAAAACATAAATTTCATTTATTACATTTTTATTTTACTTTTGCACTTTGAGGCATTTTTCTTTGTTTTACGGTGACTACTTTCTTTCTTTTACAGTGACTACCAAAAGAAGCTAAGGACCGACCTTAATTTGTTTTGCATGTTCTCTAAAAAAGCATGTGACTGACCATACAATATAAAGGACGATCTGCAATAGCTAGCTTAAAAGACCTACAAAAGAAACCAAGATTGTGTGTAATTAAAGCGAGGATAAAATTGTACATTTTTCTGCAGGGGCAATATTAGAACCCAGATCTGGGGAGGACCTCTCTACAACGCCTACTTGAACCAGAGAGCCCGGGTATGCCATCTTAACAGTTTCACCGGGGTAAACAACGAGCCCCTAAAAAGGTTGTCCCGTAGGTACTTTCTTCCACCGCACCCTCCTGCAAAGCGGTCAATTTTTGTTCATGTGCCTGATGTTTGTACACTTTTAAATTCTAAACTTTAGATAAAGGGCAAACTAAACGCGGGATTTCATCACCCGTGTGTGGCACCGCATACTAGGACCCCAGGAGGTCACGACCCAATTTTACATTTTACGGAACAGGACATTGACTTTAAAAGAAACCAAGATTAAGCCATAAAATACATAGATAGACAAAAAAGCTTATAAAGCTCGGACCGGGAGCATTAGGAACGCGCTCATTAAGACCCCTGATAGTGGCTACGTTTCTCTGGAGGAAGTACGTTCCCTGACATAACTAGTGTGGAAAGGTGATTCTAAGCGGTTTGCCCTACCTTCTAGCACAGGTGCTTCTAGGTGACTAGAACTACATACGAGTTATTGCTAAAGCGAGTATACACAATGCAACGTGCGAACCGATCCATTGTCAAGAATAGGAGCAACCGAATCCTGAGACCGGGTTCACAACTTGACCTTAATTAAGGCCCATCTGAAAAGGTTGTTGTGTTTAATTTTTGTGTACCTCATTGTTGTGTGATCATCATAGTGGGCACATCTATTAGTGTATGAAAGAATGGTTTTGAGGGCCTAAAAGTTGTCTTGAGAGGCTTAGAGAATCTGATTTGATAGATATTCTGATCCACTTTGAGGTAGGCGAGTCAACCCAACTGGAGATTCCAATCTCTATTGATACAAGAGACCGTACAATCCTTACTCATGGGGAACTCTTCCCTGTTAAGGGTGAGTTAAAAACTTTTGATTTCCCTGTCTCTCCATTGAGACTTAATCCGAGTCTAATTTCCTCATTCACTCCATTTAGTATTCTACCCCAATCACTTGAGATGGGAGATGCCAATGATAATGAGAATGGTCAGGGCCCCGTGCGAATTCCTCTTAAGGATCACATGTTCCCAAAAATGATAAATCGTGCCTTGTACATTGTTTTACCTCCTACAACTGGGCAATTTGAACTTTGGAATGCGCTCATCAATTCATTGCCAAAATTCTCAGGAGGAGAAGATGAGAACCCATACACTCATGTTAGGGATTTTGATGACTTAATGTTCCTTCAAAAGTATAGGAATGAGAACGAAATGGAGGCCATGAAACTCATGTTGTTTCCCGTTTCTTTACTAGGTAAAGCTAAGAGCTGGCTTCAAGCTCTATGGCCAAAATCAATCACGAGTTTTGAGATGCTTACTGAAGCCTTTTACAAGAAGTTTTTCTATCTTGAGAAAACTGAAACCCTTCGAAGGGCCATTCTTAGGATTACCCAACTTCATGGAGAAAGCTTAAAGGATTATCTTGAGAGATATAAGGGACTGATCCTACAGTGCCCTCATCACGGTATCGACTCCTAGGTTCTAACTATAAATCTTTATGATGGATTAGATGCTGAGACCAAGAGAAATGTAGAATCCTTTTGCTTATGGAAATTCACTGATAAGAATGATATAGAGGGTTAGGACTTCTTGGAAGAGATGGCTGAAAAATTGCAAACCTGGGGTACCATGAGAAAAACTGATATTCAAGAAAAGGGAGGTAATGCCTTTGGAGTTGGATCTAACTCCAATTCGGAAGCTTCACTGACGACCATCCTGTGTAAGATAGAGTCCTTTGAAATAGGGAAAAACAAAATGTCTACTAAAGTACCAATTTTTCATGCTGAGATGCAAGCTTGTGTTGCGTGTGATGATGTTGGACATTATACTCAAGATTTCCCTTTGATTCATGAAATTAGGGAAACTAGGAAGGATCAGGTCAATATGATTCATCAAAAACCTTCCTCTTTTCCTTATAACCAGTAACATCATCAAGGAAATTCTTCAGGGAGGAATAATTTGAATAACTATTTAGGTAGACCGTATTACCAAGGGCGTAATTCAAATCAAAATCAAGGTGGTGCATCCTTTACTCCCAATCACTAACCATTTCAGCAAAATACTCCTTACGTTCCTCCTCAGAATAGGAAACCATCTTCGGATGATGGCATCCAAGCCCTATTACAATCCAATAACCAGTTGATGCAACAATTTATGCAAATGAATCAGTAATCCATGAGTCGAATAGAAACATCAATTGCTCAATTGGCATCTAGGTTAAGTACTAGAGCCAAAGGTACGTTTTCAAGTCAAACCCAACCCAATCCGAAGGATCAAACCAAGAGTTTATACCGCGATCAGGCGAATGCGGTGATTACACTTAGAAGTGGAAAGACTGTAGACAACAAAGTTAGGATGCCTGAGGAAAAATCACCTGAAAGTTCTAATCCTAGTACTGAGAAAGTTGTAGAAGGAGGCAAACCTATATGTGAAGAAACTTCTTTTGTTGAGGAAGAGACTGGGTAGGTCTCGCTAAGTGAGAAGATTATCGAAAATGATCCGCCTAGAATTCCTAGAGCACCTTATCCCCAACGGTTTTTAGTCAATTGGAAGAACATTCCCGATGAAGAGGTTAAAGAGATGTTCAAGAATCGTAAGATCACTATTCCTTTCCTCGATGAGTTACGACAGATTCCTTCTTATGCAAAACATCTCAAGGACCTTTGCACGTTCAAGAAACATATGAATGTTTCCAAGAAATCTTTCAATGTCCATGACAGTGAAAATGTTATTCAATTGGATTCTCAGGTTAGCTCTATAATCGTGAACAAAGCACCCATAAAATATAAAGATCCAGGAATGCCGACAATTTCTTATCACATAAGGACAAATCGCATCGGAAAAGCCTTACTTGATTTAGGTGCCAGTGTCAACTTGATCCCTTATTCGGTATATGAGAAGCTAGGTCTAGAAGGACTAAAACCGACACATAGAACCTTGCAACTAGCTGATCGATCCATTAGAATTCCCAAGGGAGTTGTGATGGATGTACTTGTCCAGGTTGACAATTTTTTCTATCCTGTTGACTTTATGGTCCTTGACACAAACCTGGTAGAAGACCTAAATAGTGAGATACCTGTGATCCTTGGCCGACCTTTCTTGGCCACTGCTAATGCATTGATCAATTGTCATAGCGGAGCTATAAAGTTGACTTATGGGAATAAGACCATCGATCTGAATATCTTCAATGCAACTAATACTCCGTTTGAAAATGAACCCGATGAGTGTAACATGCTTTGGTACTGTTGTAAATAGTACATTTCATAGTTCCAATCCTAGGGATCCGTTAGAAGCTTGTCTTACACATTTTGGAGATAATTTAGATGTTAATAACCTTATCAATGAGGTTAATGCCTTGTTGGATTCTATTCTTATTTTGGATAGCAATGATAATGTTGAAATGCTGAAAGTCAAGGATCCTATTCCAGAAGCGGAGGAAGTGCCCGCAAGGTTAGAACTTAAACCTCTCCCTGAAAAATCTCAAATATGTCTACCTAGGTCCAAATGAAACTCTTCTTGCGATCATAGCATCTGACCTAGAACCTGAGAATGAAGATAAATTAATGCATATATTAAAGGGAAACACAAAAGCTTTTGGATGGAACATTTCAGATATTAAGGTATTAGTCCTTCTGTGTGCATGTATAAGATAAAACTCGAGGATAATGCCAAGAAGTCTAGAGAAGGACAATGAAGGCTTAACCCGACTATGGCTGAGGTTGTGAGAAAAGAAATTTTGAAACTACTTGATGCTGGGATCATTTATCCTATTTCTGACAACCCATGGGTAAGCCCAATTCATGTTATTCCTAAAAAGTATGGAATCATTGTTGTGAAGAATGATCACAATGATCTTGTCCCCACTCGCATGACCACGAAGTGTCGAGTGTATATAGATTATAGAAAACTCAATTCGATCACTTGAAAAGACCATTTTCCCTTACCATTCATGGATCAAATGCTTAAACGTCTCACCGGTCATGAATACTATTGTTTTCTTGATGGGTATTCTAGGCACAATCAAATACCCATCGCTCTAGAAGACCAAGAAAAAACCACGTTTACTTGTCCTTTTGGATCCTTTGCCTATCGCCGCATGCCATTTGGGTTATGCAATGCTCCAGCAACATTTCAGCGATGTATGTTGAGCATTTTCTCTTACATGACTGAGTGATTCCTTGAGGTTTTCATGAATGACTTCTCCCTCATCGGAGATTCGTTTGACCAGTGTCTCCACCCACTTATCTATTGTTCTTGCTAGGTGTCAACAGAAAAATATTGTTCTAAATTAGGAAAAATGTCACCTCATGGTGAAAAAAGGCATAGTATTAGGACATATTATATCAGCAAAGGGAATCGAAGTTGATAAAGCCAAGATCGATGTCATATTTAGTCTCCCACCCCCACGAACAGTCAAGGATGTTTGTTCATTCTTGGGCCATGCAGGATTTTATCGGCGTTTTGTTCCTGAGTTTAGCAAAATTGTTCGACCCCTCAGAAATCTCCTCGCCAAGGACACCACCATTTTATTTGATGATTCGTGTCTTAAAGCTTTTGAGAATCTCCGAACACGTCTAACATCATCACCCATCATCCAACCTCCAAATTGGAATGAACCTTTCGAGTTGATGTGTGATGTATCTGACTATTCCATTGGTGCAGTTTTGGCACAACACATTGATAACCTTCTGTGTGCCATCTATTATGCCAGTAAAACTCTTAATAATGCGCAACTCAATTACACAACCACAGAGAAAGAACTTCTTGCGAGAGTCTTTGCTCTAGAAAAAATTTGTTCTTATTTCATAGGTTCTAAAGTAATAGTTTATACGGATCATGTTGCTATTAAACACCTTCTTATCAAGAAGGACACCAAACAACTCTTAATCTGATGGATATTATTACTTTAAGAGTTTCATATTGAGATTCGGGATAAAAATGGTGATGAGAATGTGGTAGCTGAACACCTTTCTCGAATAGACAATGATTCTTTAGATAGGTCGTTACCTATTCGTGAGTCCTTTCCTGATGAGCAACTCATCTCCATTCGCTCTATGTCTTCTGTACCATGGTTTGCAGACATAGCGAATTATCTTGCCACAGGGCACCTTCCTTATTTTTGGACCAAGCCAAATAAGAATAAATTTCTTAGTGAGGCCCGATACTTCTTCTGGAATGACCCGTACCTGTTCAAATATTGTTCTGATCAAATCATTAGGAGATCTGTCCCAGATTCTGAGCATACCAAAGTCATAGAATTTTGTCACTCCCAAGCTTGTAGTGGTCACTTCAACTCGAAAAAGACCTCTGCAAAAATTTTATAGTGTGAATTTTATTGGCCTACCTTATTTTGTAATGCTAACGAATTTTGTAAGGCTTGTGATAGATGTCAGAGAATGGGAGCCTTGTCCCCTAGGAATATGATGCCACTAAACCCAATCTTGATAGTTGAACCATTTAATGTTTGGGGCATAGACTTTATGGGTACCTTCACCCCATCTTTTGGGTTCATGTACATCCTTTTAGCCGTTGACTATGTGACTAAGTGGGTTAAAGTTATTCCTACAAGGACCAATGATAGTTCGGTTGCTATTGAATTTATTAAAGAGAATATTTTTTCTCGTTTTGGTACGCCGAAGGTAATAATTAGTGATGGGGGGTCACATTTTAATAGTCGAATGTTTGTGAACTTAATGAAAAGAATTGGAGTAACACACAAGGTTGATACACTGTACCATCCGCAAACTAGTGGGCAAGTGGAGGTTTTCAATCGTAAAATCAAGAATATTCTTCAAAAAATAATAAGACCAAGCCGTAAAGATTGGTCAACTCGACTAAACGATACTCTTTGGGCTTATCGTACTATTTTTAAGAGACCTATTGGAATGTCCCCTTACCAGCTTGTCTATGGAAAGGCTTGTCACCTTCCAGTTGAACTAGAACACCAAGCATATTGGGCAATAAAGGCCTTGAACTTTGACATTGGGAAGACCGGTCTGCATCGCAAGCTTCAACTCAATGAGTTAGAAAAACTACGGAATGATGCATACAATTCAACAAAGACTTACAAGAAGCGCATGAAAGCATATCACGACAAAAGCATTTTTGCAAAAATCATTTGAACCAAACCAAAAAGTCTTGTTGTACTCTTCTTGGTTGCATTTATTTCTTGGCAAACTACTATCACGGTAGACCGGGCCTCTCATTGTTAAAGCGGTATATCCACATGGGGCAGTTGAGGTTGAAGAATCGAGTACTGGCAAAATATAAAAAGTAAACGAGCAAAGGCTTAAGCCTTATTATGAACATTTTAGCTTCACCAATGAAGACATGAAGCTTCTGGACCTAGTTTATGAGGAGTGACATTCATATCCTTTTTACCCAACTTTCACTGAGTTTGGGGGTTCCTCATTTTGTCTGGCTGAAGACAATAAACTTAGCGATATCTGGGAGGCAACCCATGTTATATCAGGTACTATGTTCTGATTTTCTTTTTTTCCTTCTTTTAAGGTATGTTTTCAAATATTGGGGACAATGCTTCTTTCTAGTTTGGGGGTGGGAGAAAATCGTTCACATTTTTTACCTTTTTAGAGAAAAGATAGGTCATTATGGTAATTTATGAGACTCTTTAGTAAGTTTCTGCAAGCTTATAAGTATTTGATAGTATTGCATTTATTATTTTTGCTAGAATTTTGAGCAATCAAAGGGAATCTAGTATTTGAGGTAGGAATGATCCACTACAAAGGAAACAACTGCCTAAGAATAAGTTCGATCCTAAAGTAATAAAATAAAGATTTCTATATGCCAAAATAGCTCTAAAAACTTTTACGATACAAGGCATACTCGCATGATTAGAACTGAAAGAGAAAGAATTATCACCAATCTCGAGTATAGTCGTGAACTATATGAAAGGAGCAAGGAATAAAGTTTACTTGTGAAAATCCAGAGCCTAGGTCACGAAGGGGCACCAAACCCCGTTGGGATTGTTGACCAACGACTCATATTATGGAGGCTTCACTAAGGAAACAAGTACCAAAATAAAAAGGCTTATAGTTATTCCCCAAAAATTAATAACAGGATTTGAATTGACTATGGCACTTGTCAAACTGATCGTTAGATTTGCTTCACGAAATACAAAATGACTGGATATTAACTCAAGAGCCTCTAAATAAAGTTGTACGTGTAGTAACTATTTTCGTAACACTTGAGGATATTAGAAAAATATGTGAAATCTCATTTAAGTATTGGGTACTATCTCTAATTTTGGATAATTCTCCAAGTTCCCAGATTATATATATGTGAAAGAATTAAATTTTAAGGGGTTTACCTTCTTAATGTTTTTACCATTATTAGATATCAATAAGTTAGTTGAAATGACCTAATGAGTATCTAAACTACTATAATGCTTTTATTGACTTTTGTGGGTATAGTTACTGCAAACCCTCACGAGACAAAACTCGTCTTATATGGGTAACCTATAGGTTTAACGGCTTGTTGCATACGCTAAATGCAATCGTCTTAACCACGAAAGAGTTATGCTTTTATTCTTTTCTTTGCTCGAGGACTAGCAAACTTTAAGTTTGGGGGTATTTAATTGATAGATAAAATGATCACTATTCCCCTATGACTTAATGTTTATTATTCTTAATTTTATTATTAAACATGACTTATAAAACCAATTTTTATATTTCAGGTCACATGGAGCTCATTTACCAAATATGTATAAATACTTGGATGTATAGCTCAAAGGATGAGCTGCTAGAGAAGGATGTAGAGTTGTCAAACACAAGGGTCCCACATGGGGAGGTTACAATTTTGGATGATAACTCTTGGAGGTTACAAATTTATGTACATTCATGGCATAGGTTATAAATCTCATATTAAATATAAGAATCTTTTCCTTCATCTATAAAAGAAGAGGTGGTGAACTCATAAGATCATCCAATTTGAGAGCTTAAGAGAATTATTGTAATAAAGTAAGAGAAGAGAGCATTGTTGGAGAACTTGAAGCAAAGTTTTAAGCATTTGAAGAATTTTGTAAGTCTTATATCATCTAATAAAGTTCTTATTTTTCTTCCTTGTTTATCATGAATTCTTCTTTACTTCGTTGTTTTACTTTATTCTTTATGGCTAACTTAGTCTCTCCTCTAGGGGGAGATAAAGTCAAAAATATGCTAAATATGTAGACTTGCATGTGTTAACCCAAATAAGCTTTTATTGTAAAAGTTTATCTCTATATTGTTATATTATATTATTGGTCTATGTCCATGAGATATAGACCAAGTTTTGTGATTAAGAATATAGTTATCCTAAAAATTCTATTTTATTCATACTAAATGCCCAACCTTCAAGAGATTCACGGTTTGTAGTTAGCATTTGTATGCTTTCACATTTCATATTTTCATACTTGAAAGTCATGTATTTTATGTAGTTTAAAATGAAACATCATGATAAATGATGAACCAACTTGATTTGAGATCATAAACTATTATCTTTACTAGGGGTAACTATTGTTAGTTTATATATTTTGTATAATTGAGGTGGATTCTTTCCCTAGGTTTTTTAAGCATTGTCTAAAACCCAATATTTGACTTCATTAGTATAAGTATTTTATATCTTTGAATCACAAGACAACCATTTTCTAGTCCCGTTCGGAAGTGAACAAAACTTTATTTTTACACATACTAAATACCAGATTTTGACCATTACCAGTAGTCATACGAGCAAGCCCTCCAACGACCCCAACCTTGCATAACTAGAGCAGAGAAATGACATGTCAGTCGACGAACAAACTCTCCGGTCGACCAGCACGAGTAAGGATGCCCTGACGAAGCTACTCTTAAGTATCTCTATACAACAAGCAATTATTAGCAAATGCAGAACAAATACGAGGAGCACCCAACCTCATGACTCTGAAGGGATAGTCTAGGAATTTCCCTGAACATGTAAGAGAGGATGCTCCTAGGTCAAACCCTCATTATAAATAGAGAGGATGAGTGTAAACAAAAAGGGGATTTGCTTCTTCTTCTTCCTTCCTGAATTAAACTACTATTCCACGACAATCTTGAAAACATAATCAGAGAGAGAGAGATAGAGGAACCCGGAAACAGTTGAGCTGTGTCCTCCTCCGGTTCAGTATCATGCCCAACCCATTGAACGATTATTGTTGTCCCCAAATAAAATAAGGAGACTACATTCATTATGACTGAATGTAAAAGATGCACTGCCCACATTTGGGAAGAACTTCTTCCACGTAACATGCAATGAAGGCACGATTTTTATTAGGACAAAAATTTCACAATGAGTAAGTTTAAAATAGGGACAACAGTTTCACAGATTTGATACTCAGTAGAATAAGACTATTTTGTTATGCAATATGTAGAAGGATTGTGACTCTTTTTAGCGTTATTAAAATAAATTCCTCGTCTCATTTAGCTCTCTTAGTTACGAAGCTGCTCAACAAAGGATATCTTGCTTGATACGAAAGAACATGTATTAGAAGTTCAATCTACTTGTTGTGAAAATTCTTTTGGTTGTTAAGATGGAAACAAAAATGAGTTGCTTTCATATTTTAAGGAAAACAGTTGTCCTTAAATAAATTAAAACAGAGAGGTAGTTTTCTAGGTAAAAGAAGAAGATATGAATGCAATAAAAGGGCTTTGGAGCACATTGCTGAAGGTTCATATGGATGGTAGTTCTTATTTTGTCATGTATCTTATCCTAAAGTGTTGTTGCTTTACACCAACGGCTTACTGATCCTGTAAGGGCCTAATTATGTAGCTCAAATGATCTTTTACACCAAATGTACCCATGATACAAATATAATAAAAGGGAATATTAATTGACACAGGTTTTTGCGTGGAAACCTCTGAATAGGTGAAAACCACGATCTCAGTTCTAGGATTTAGAAAAATGAACTTTATTGCTTGAGATTGATATATTTTTACTTCAATTTGTGATCTCTTGAGCCAGAAAATCTTGGTCCTCTCTCCTATGTATCTTATCATTTTTATAGACCTCATCCTCAGTTCATTTTTGTGTGTAAGCACGTTCTCCAAAAATTGAGGTAGAGTGGAGGTTATTACTGTAACTGCTAGTTCGTGGGAGGGTGTCCTTTACTCATTCTATTTTATTTGGAGTGCTCGAGCCACGTTCCTTCTTATCTCGTGGTCTAGGTATCAATATTGACAGGGTGTACATTTTGTGTGAGTCTGGCATTATACTAGTTCGTTGCTACCCTAGATCGAGGGGTAGGTCCCTACATATCCCATCTGTGAATTTTATCTCTCACCCATGAGTTGCATTGACATCAACTTCAATCTCAGACCCTATGGTAGTTTGAGAACTGACCTAGTCCAACCTATTGGGAGGAAAAATATGTTTGAGGGCTTTTAGTTGACTGGTTCCCTACCCACTTGACACGAGGGAGCCCTCGTCCACCATTAATATTTCCCTAGTGATAGGTTATATGTTCATATTAAGTATCTGTAAAAAAATATTTCGAAAGGTGTTGAGGATGCCTAGTTTGCAAGTATATATTTTTCATCTGTTTGATTGAAAGTTCACTTTTCAATTATTCATCTGCTTGATCAAGTTTAGTTTCCAAGGCATTGGTTCGGACTTCAGAACATGAAACATTTTGTATGGTAGTGAAGTAAACTCTCAGCATAGACGCAAGATTGACAAGTCTTTTATGCAAAATTTGGACCTAAAAAACGATTAGGGTTTTGAATACTAAGGGCAAAACTAAAATTAACCCTTGATTAACTCCAAAATCAATACAAAATAACTTATAATCAACTTAGTCATCTCAAGAACAAATAACCTAAACCTCCCATTTTATAGAACACTGGGGATATTAGAATTAGCAACCCTAATTTTAATCTAAATAAAATTCTATTAAAATTGGAAAAACTTCATCTTTAACCTTGTATTAGTTAACCAAGCAAGTCTCAAAAATCTACTTTGCATTTCCAGCAATAGAGAGGCTTGAATCAAAAGAGAATAAATATAAATAGCCTATTGACGATGAGAACGACTATTAGGGGACAATTCACATTAAAACCCTCCCTCGCTAGAAGATTTCGACCGCGAAATAGGAAAGTTTTGGAATACTACAGAAGTCAGAACTTTCTAATGTGGCATATTCGTCTTCAAACTTTGAATTCTACAGTAAAATTTACTGTAAACCGAGGATGTACCCAATTGTGGGGGTACGATGTTGTCACCAACGTCCCCATATTCATTGACACCTAAAATAAAAAGTTGAGAAAATACTGTAGTCCGCTCTTCACAACTTGCTACAAATTTTCTCAAAATGGATCAACATACGGAAATAACTTTTCTTCTACGGTCATCATCTCTCTCATACGAGTCAAATATTTAGATACCTTAGAGTATAGCATGTATGAACGAAGCTGTTGGAGGAGATCTACTTACAACTCGTGTTACACACGTGTATTTTGAATTCATTATTGCGTGGTATGACACTACAAAAAAAATTATTATTAGGCACCAGATATTAGAGACGGAGTAAAATTTGTCTCTAATAATAAAATATTTGGGACAGTTTTGAATTAGTCCCTAATATCTTAGTTTATGAAAAGGAAATAATTATTCTATCCTTAATAATATAAGTTTAGGGACTGTTGAATTTAGGCGTCCCTAATTGTATAAGTTTAGGAACTACTGGAAATGGTCGTTCCTTATAGTTTAAGTTTAGAGGTGGATAAAAGCACTGCGAAAATGAAAAGGCCCAATTTCATGCATGCAAGTTAACTCCCCATCCCCGCAATCCTTCCTCTTGCAACTCTCTGTGACTGCACTAAACCCTAATACACAATCACAACCTTAAAACTAAAACCTTAATTCCTTTATTGTTGCTGCTCTTGGTGATTTATTGAATTGATAGTTTATGATTTTCTTAATTGATAGATTATGATTTGTTTAATTACTAGTTTATGTTGATCTCTGGTAACCACATAATAGATAATTCCTAGAATTGGTACATTCTGATATGCAGTGGGGAAAGAAGGGAATTCAAAGTTTGAAGTGTTGGTGGGTATTGTTAAATGTATTGGGTTGATAAAGTATATGATTGTTTGTGGGATTTTTATAGCTGAGTGTCGGAGAGTTTTGGCAATGGAGGCGCTCAATACTTTCGTGCCTTTCATTGTTATCTTCTATTAATAGATAATCTAATTAACTGGCACTACAAGAAAAATGGGCAATCACCCCTGATAGCTTTTAGAGACCTGATATTAGGGACCGAGTAAAATTTGTCTCTAATAATAGAACATTTGGGATGGATTTGATTCAGTTTCTTATATTTTATTTTTTTATGGGATGGTAAGAGCAACTCCTAAAGTGTCTGACTGCCTTGGATGCAAAAAAGCCAAATCCAAGGTAGTCAGACTATATTTTCTCCAAGAGTACCTGACTTGGATTTTAAACTAATTCAAATAGGCATATAACACTTGGGCGCCTGTTTGTATTTTAAATTACGTAAAAGATTATTATTGGGTGGCAAATAATGACGAATGTGCCCTTATTTGTCTAAGAAATTACGTATAAGATTATTACTGGGTGGCAGATAATGACGCATGTGCCCTTGTCTAAGAAATTAAGCTTTAACGAATTTAGTCAGTGTAACAGGCGCCTAATTAAAAAAAATTAACTTAGGCGCCTAAGTCTTAGGCGCCTGTTTAAAAATAGAACAGGCGTACAACACTTGGGCGCCCAATCACTACTTAAAAATCCAAAACCGAGTCTTAGATTCTAAGGCTGAGACTTGAATTTTAAGACTCAAATCCAAGTCAGTTAGACACTGCTGGAAGACAAAAATCTAATGTGGCAGTTTAAAATCCAAGGTAATGAGGCACTTTAGGAGTTGCTTTAAGAATTAACCCGTCCTTAGAGCATCTCCTAAAGTGCCACTTATATTTTTAGTTCAAATCCGATCAGTCACTAAACTCTCTCTCTCTCTCTCTCTTTAAACTCTTCGATCACGAATAACAATAGACAAAATTTTGGCCTTCTTCGTCTCTCATCTCCGTCAATCTTACTCTCTTTACAGCCGTTGATTACATATATACATGTGTGATTTTGACGGTTTGACAACATCTTCTACCTTGTAAGAAGACGAGACAACAAATCCTTTTACGATTGCCTCAATTCGTCATCAGGTATCAATTTCAGACAATTTTAATTTAATTGTTTAACTTCTATTTTACATAGAGATTACAGTGTAAAGAAAACCCTAGTTTTGGAATTCGTTTTCAAACAAGTTGTTGAGTGCATACTTAAGTATCTATCGTTGGTGCAACATCATAGGTTTCTTATCTTCCCCAATTCACTTTGCATTTTTTTGATTACTTGGGCTTTATTTTTGATTCCTTATCTCTGTACATCTCATGAAGTAATGCCAATTCAACTGCACCCCAAATTTCTTCATAACCTCTTCTTCTTTATCACCTTCTTTAACCTTTCAGCACTCCCCAGTTACCATTATCCGAGTATAAACTCTACATCAGCAAGGAACTACCAACACTCTTAGGCTTGAGCTCAGCACATGCTTCACCGTTATTTCTGCAAGCTCAACATTTCTATGATTTCTACATGCCCCTAACAATGCTCCCCACACAAACAAGTCAGGCTTGATGGCCATGTTTTTGATAAATTCGTAAGCCTCAACGAGCTCACCTGCTCAACCTATAAGATCAACCAAGCATGCGTAGTGTTCCAACCTTGGTTCAATCCCATGCTCCTCACTCATCAAAAGGAAAATACGTTGTCTAACATCCACCATTCCAGCATGACAGCAAGCAGTGAGAACTGCTGTGAACGTCAAGTGATCTGGTTCACATCCCTTCTCGGTCATCTCATTGAATAACTCGATTGCTTTAATGGTATACCCATGATTTGCATATCCAAATATGATAGAGTTCCATGTTACGGTATTTTTAGTACTCATCTTCTTGAACAACATCTCAGCTTTAAATAAAGCACCGCACTTCAAATGCATGTCAATGAGAGCACTACATGCTGGTTTTACTGAATTTTGTTGAATTGTGTAGTTTATACTATGTTGGTTATAGTGAGTAATAAATTTAGCAGAATACAGTGATCAAGAGCACATTGTACTAGGTTGTTACCTTCCCTGAAAATGTTATTAAGAGCACATTGTAAATAGCAGAAAAGTTCTTCAATGATCTTCCAAATGCCGGTATATTTTGAAGATACAGTGCCTTTCTTGTGATACCAGTTTGTTAGAACTTTAGAGTCACACTTTACCACTAAAGATATGAAGTTATAATACTTGCATAATCTGAGTCCATAAAATAAGCCATACAGTTCAGCATTTGTGTTTGTACCAGGTCGTAGAGCAAAGGAGTAGGCCAATAGCATATCTCCATTACAGTTTTTGTTTACACCACCTACTCCACTTATACCATTGCTGAGAGTATATCCGTCTATTTAAGCTTAAAAACCCCATAGTTTGGTTTTTTCAATACAATGGCCCTGACCAACCTAGTATTGATTATTTTTTCTTGTTTTTGAGCACCTGGATATATAAAAAATTAGTAAAAGAAGCAGATTTGGTCACCTTCAGCTTTGCATTGATGTCATGGATCCATTTCATAACTTTCTTAATCACCCCCTCAGGCAGCATAGGAGCTTCATCGTATTTCTTTTTGCATCTGGCTCTCCAAATCTCCCACGCAATGGTATTAGGAAGTACCCCCCTATGATTCCCATGTGAGATTTACCATCTACAATAAGTAACTATGTTCCCTGAGTAGCCCAAAAGGAACCATCACTATTGAAATCCACCCCACAAATAGGACTAAAATGTCTTCAGACTTGTTATGCTAAATCACTATGCGCAAGCAGATGATCTAAACTTACAGTGTCTGGAGATGAACAACAGTAACATTTAGAAGCCAAAGGAACATAGGTTTGGAGTACACTATCCATAGGTATGATGTTCTTTCATTGCTTCCTGGCAAATATCTAAATTTTAACATGTAAAGCAGACTTGCTGAGCTATATTACTATGCACAAGCAGATGATCTAAACTTACAGTGGCTGGAGATGAACAACAGTAACATTTAGAAGCCAAAGAAACATAGATTTGCAGAACACTATCCACAGGCATGATGTTCTTCCATTGCTTCCAGGCAAATATCTAAATTTTTATATGTAAAGCACTGTGCCATATCCACTCCATTCTAACTTGTTTTTCAAAAGATTCCTTCCAAAAGTTCTAAGCTGATTTGATAGAGAAATTGCCATCTTGAGATAAATCCCAATAAGGTGTACCAGTTTTAGATGATATAAAAAACCTGTTTGTAATTGTTATTCTCCAAGTTGGTGGTATTTCAGAGTTAAGTAATTCCCAGTGCCAAAATTTTTGGCTATCAATAATATCTTTAACCATTATCTTTTGGTTAGGCTCAATGTTGAGCAGTACTTGTAGTTCTCCTTCTCCAGATCAATTATCAGCCTAAAAATCCAGATTGCCCTGTCCTAAGTTCCATGCTGCATTTGCTTTAACAGTTTCAAAAAGGCTAGCCATATTTCTCCACAGTCTAGAAGCACCATTTATAGCTGTAAGAGTATTGTTTCACATATATTTGCTTCTCGGGAAATCTGTCCAAAGTAATTGATAATGTAGGAAATTCCAGCATCTTTTAAGAATTAATCTGGTATGAATATCATTCATGCTTCTAGGCCCAAGGCCACCTTCATCTTTGTTCCTATATAAACCTGCCTAAGCTATCCAGTGTTTCTTTGGTCTGCCCTCATATGAACCCCAAAAAAAATCAAAAAAAATCTTTGCCAACCTCAGTATAAGGGCATGATAGGAGATGATTTGGTATTGAATTCAGCATATTCCTAATTATGATCTGTTTGCCCCCAGCACTAAGAAGTTTGCCCCTCCACCTTTTTTGGACTTTTTAAACAAGAGGATTGAAATATTCTACCAGTGCCCTGCCATAAAAAGTAGGAACTCCCAGGTATATAATGGGAAAATTCTTGAGCTGGAAACCACAAACAACCTGTATGATGTTCTTTCCAGAAGGAGGTGTTTTGTGATGCAGATAGATGTCACCCTTGCTTTTGTTGACCAGCTGGCCACTTTCTTAGGAACTAAACAATTAACTTTCTTGTAGAGTATCATTTACATATACGTAATCAACATATCCATGTTTAAGTAACACGTTGTGGATTTTTGTTATATTTATCTATAGCTATTTCCTGGTATATCTTATAGCTTTTAGTTATGTCTATAACATATAAAATATAATCAGTTTGGTGTATACTTTTGAGTTTTTCTTTAATACGCGGACTATTTTTCTTTCTTTCTCAGATGATATACCCTAAAAAAATTCTTAAGTGTTTATAAATTGTATATGTTTTCTAACAGGTACAAAATAGAAATGTCTAATTTTCAACGGAAGTGTTGCCGCATTTTCGGTAGGATTTCTCCTATTTAATTTGCTTCTGCGCAGGACTCTGATATAGATGTGATGGGTTATTTAATTTTTTATATTTTCAGTTTTATAATGTGTACTTTATTGTTTTATTATCTTTTGGTTTATAATTATTTTTATATGTTATGGTTGAGGTTGTAACAATTTGATTTTTTTTTTGTTTCATGTAGTTTCTTAACAATTATGGGAGCAATAGAAACAAGTGTTTATTATACGTAGAGATATTGTTCCTGTGTCGATGGCTCCATGTTTAGTGCGTAAGAGGTTGGATAATTAATTTGAATGCCCAATTTGTATTTAGTGATTCAACAATAATTTTTATTGTTTTAGGTGGATTGAGACATTATTTATTTATATGAAATTGATGTGTGTGAAACATTGTAAATAAATCTCTCTTTTTAAAATTAATTTGTGGTTGATGAATGATTTGTATTATCTAACAAGGACGTAATTCAAATTGCAAAAATGTTATATTTAACGTTACCTTCTTTAGGGATGATTTACTTTGTCACTATTAATATTGGCGCCATACTTTTAGTGACAAGGAAATTTGTCTCAAATGTTGTATATTAGAGACAGAATAATCTGGCCCCAATAATATTGGCGCTGGCAGGAAAATTTGGCACCAGACTTTTAGAGACAAACAAATTCGACTCAAATGTTGTGCATTAGAGACAAAATAATCTGTCCCCAATAATATTGGCACTGGCGGAAAATTTTATGCCATACTTTTAGAGACAAACAAATTCGTCTTTAATATTATGTATTTGGGACGGTTGTACTCTGTACCCAAAGGAGTTAAAAAACAAAGATCTTTAGATACGGATTTTTGGCGTCTCTAAAGTCGTCCTTAATAGTATTAAAAACGGATGTGTCCGTCCCTAATATATTTGGGATGCCACCTTAAAGGGATAACAATTTATCATCCCTAAAGATGTCCCTAATAGCTGTAAGGACATATTAGTAGCTTTTTGGGACGTTTTGTTGCCATCCCTAAATGTAGCTTTTCTTGTAGATCGGTAGTTACTGTTGAAGCGGCCATGGCCATGGTTGTACTAGCTAGGCCCGGTTTGATTTCAAACTGTTGGAGTTGCTGCGTGATTGGTACTTATACATAAGAAGGAAGTACTGCTGGAACAGACTATGGAGATGGTGTCTTCACAAGTATAACATGTGGTGGAACATCTTTGAGTGCTCCTTGTTCTACTAGATTATGTCCCTGTTCTTCTTTCTTGTCTTCCTGCCATGACTCAGGTATATGTTAAGTTTTTCTTTTGCCTTTCACAAGTTCTTCTCTCCCCAAGCAATCGCCAACCAATAAAGCTATTATTGTGGGAAATCGAGTTGTGGTCTCTCTCGGACTATTCGTTGTTGTTGTTGGTTGTAAGAAGTATAGATGCGCATTCACCTAGATTCTCAATACAAGGAGATAAACGTGTTTGTCGACTGAATAAATCCCTCTAAGGACTCAAACAAGCAAATCAAAACTATTCTTCAAAGCTCTCTTCCATATTATTGGTCACTAGATTCAAACAATCTCAAGTTGATTCTTCTTTATTTACGCTCATCAAGGGATCATCTCATACCTTCATCCTCATTTACGTTGATGATATAATCATCACGGGTAATAATGCGTCATTTATCCTCTAACTAAAACAGCTACTTCGCTTCAAATTTAGCATCAAGGATTTGGGGACTCTTAAGTACAACTTGGGTATTGAAGTCGCTAGGTTCTTGCAAGGTATCTTCATGTCTCAGCGGAAGTACACCTTAATGAGCATGATAGGAACTCGCACAACAAGTTTTCTAAGGAACAAAATTTGAACCTTAATGACACCGACGGATCCTTACTCGAAGATCCTACATCATATCGACGTTTGGTAGGCAGACTAATTTCTTTGACCTTAACATGACTAAATATTGTGTACCTCATTCATATATTAAGCCAATTCATGAACAATCCCCGGTCACCGCATCTTGATGCTACCCAACGGGCCATTCATTTCCTCAAAGGCAGCCCTGGTCAAGGCTCTTTGCTTTCCTCCACAAGCTGCCCCCATTTGTCGGCTTATTGTGATACTGACTATGCAAGTTGCCCTATGACTCGATGCCCCATTATAGGTTATTGTACCTTTCTTAGTGAAAGTCCTATAACGTGGAAAACTTATAAACAAAGCACTATTTATAGATCCTCGCCGTAATCAGAATATCGCTCGATGGTTGCCGCTACTTGTGAACTTATATGGCTTTATTACCTCCTACATGATCTTGGCATTTGTCAGCCGATACCAATGAGCCTTTACTGCGATAATCAAGCTACACTATGCATTGCTGTCAATCCAGTGTTCCATGAATGTGCCAAAATCATAGAGGTGGACTGTCATTTTATATGGGAGCGCATCCAAAACAATTCACTAAAACATTTTATGTCTACACTAATGAAGAACGAGCTGGCATCTTCAACAAGGCTTTAGGAAAATACCAGTTCTTATTCTAATTAAGCAAGTTAGGCATTCACAATATTCATGCTCCGACTTAAGGTAGAGTATTGATATATATTAAAACATCCATATTTGGAGTTTGTTTCATTTTGTGTCTAGAATAGGTGTTAGCACTTCCTCATGGTTATTGGTCGTTAGAGATTGCACATGGAGTGACTACAGCTGGACTGACACTGAATAGGTAAGTAGGTTTGTATCTCCTTGCTCTAAATGTCAGGCCCTTAGTATTTTACAGAGTATGAAAAGAAAGTGATATCTCTTTTTGAGAAAAATAGGTCTCTGTTCGAACAGGCTTTTGTTCTATTCGAATAAAATCTTGTTCGAATAAGAATTAGTATCTATTCAAACATTTTCACTCATAACTATGTTTGTTCGAATAAGATCTTGGTCATATTCGAATAAAAATTATTCTGATCGAATAGATTATTTCTCTGTTCGAATACATTACCTGAGAACTTAGTTGTTAGAATAGGTTTTTGTTCTGTTCAAATAAAACTTGTATCCGAATAGACTATTTCTCTATTGGAACAAATTTTCTTTAAACTTTATTTATTCGAGTAGGATCTTAGTCTTGTTTGAATATAAATTATTCTATTCGAATAGACTTTGTCTCTATTCGAACAGAGGTCGGGTTTTCAGTTTTCCTATTTAAGACCTCATTTCTTTTCTCATAACTCACCTTTTCCAAAATAACTTTTTCAAGGACTTGAATTCTTAGAGATAAAATTTTTATTTAAGCGAGTCAAACGAGAACGAACAATTCAAACTTGAATCAATCATTGACTCAAAAACCTAAATCATGATTTGAAGAACTTCTGAGATTTAAGATTGAAAGCTTTGACGAGAGATTGAAGTAAGGCATTACGAGAATAATGACACAATTGCAAGAAGCTTGATTAGAAGAGAGGTAACCATGGGATGTGCTTATCGAGTCTGTAAGTAATTGAACTCTTGTAATTTGATTTTAATAGTGGATTGTTTAGCTGTCGGGTATTTTGACGCGACCTATGGGTTTTACTTCTGAGAAAGGTTTCCCACAGGGTTAAAGTTCTTTGGTCTTGTGTTTAATTTATAATTACTTGTTAACACTAGATAATCAAATCAATTTGAATTAGATTAAGGTTAGATCGTTAATTCAACGGAATTCAGACCTATTGATTGAGACCTAAATTAATCGAAATTGGTTAATCTCAAGTGATTATTTATTTTAATTGGTATCAGAGAGGTCACGCTTCGAGGATTAACAACCTGAGCGTGGATCCCGACTTGATTGCTTGAGAATAATGAATTCTGAGAAGTTTGGAAGTCTTGTAAATCGTCCTCCACTTTTTGATGGCAAAGACTACCCATACTGGAAAGTTCGAATGGTTGCATTCCTTCAATCAATCGAAGAAGATGTATAGATTGCCATTAAAGATTTATGGACATATTCTACATTGATGCAAGTAACACCAGGTAGTGCAATAGAGGTCCCTAAACCAAGGAATTAATCATCAAAGGAAGAAAAGGATGCTACCGGTTATAATTCTAGAGGCCGCAATGCTATATTTATGGTTGTGACTCAAAGTGAGTTTTGACATATCTCTGCTTTTACTAATTCGAAAGAAGCTTGGGACATTCTAGTTCGAACTCATAAAAGCGATGATACAGTTAAAGAAAGTGAGCTACAGATGCTTACCTCACAATTTGAGAAAATTATAATGAGTAAAAATAAACCTTTTGATGAATTCTATGCGATACTAAAAGATACTTCAAACACTAGTACCGCATTAGGAGCACCTTGTTCCGATGTTCAAATTATTCGCAAAGTTCTAAGATCTCTTCCTAAGAGCTTTAGATCCAGACGTGATGCTATCATGAAATTTTAAGATCTTAAGAAAATGAAACCTGATACATTAGCTGGAAAATTATGAACTTTTGAACTCGAGATGAAAATGGAAAACCCTGATAAGAAAAGAGTGTTGCTTTCAAGTCTTTATCTCACTCCTCTTCTTCTAAAGGTACCAAAGAGGTTGATCACTTATATCTCTCAGATGATGATGAAGGTTTGGATTTAGATTCATCAATTTCTCTTATTAGTCAATAATTTTTAAAAATCTTAAAAAAAACGTCAATTTCAAAAATAAGGGCAATCGATAAACTATAAACCACGACCTTTTTTTTTGCAAAAGGTAAGATTGAATAAATAATGAAGGATTACAATTGAGGGGAGGCTAAGCCAGACCCAGAGAAAACCTAAAACTAATTAAGCGAATCTAAAATAGCATACAGTTGATTCTTCAATCTTTGCTAAGAATTGAGGTCCTCCTTTGAAACTTTCCCTATTTCCATCCATGAGAGAAATCCCCCTCTTAGAGGCTTAAGAAGCTAAAAAGTTTGCCACTTTCCAACAATGAGAAAAATGAATCTTCTCAAATGTAGTCTTCATTCTATTCCATCTAGCACTCTGAGGCCAAGGAAGTCGATGATAGCTGATTGAGAGTCTGATTCTATCCATATAGTTTTCTAATTATTTTGGGCTACCCAAAATAAAGCTCCTATAATAGCTTCGCATTCAGAGAAGAAGAGCGTTTTATTACCCATCCCTTGTGTGAGAACACCAAGTACATCCCCAAGATGATTTCTCGTAATTGCACCGATTCTAGCTTTCCCAGGAGAGCCTATAACAGCTGCTCCACAATTGAGTTTGACTTCCTAAAATCAAGGAAGAGCCCAAGTGCAGCTCTGAATTCGGGGTAGGGGTCTTGCTCTTGTGGGAACTCCCAAAGCAGGTACAATGGAGAGCTCAAAACAAGTATTTGCCATGCTGTTGCAAGAGAGGGTTGCTGCGTCTTTAATAGCTGCCAAGATCCTATGCTTAAGATCATTAGGGCTTAAGAGTTTACCTTTGAAAATAGCGTCGTTTCTCGTACACAATAGGAGGTAGATGATGTTCAAAACTGCAGCTTTCCAGATATCATAGACATATGAACTCAAGTGTTTATAGGACTCCAAAGTGGTCTAAAGCGTTGTAAAACCAGTTCGAATACATAACAGAGAGGCAATCTAATCCCAGATTGTAGAAGAAATAGGGCAGGTCCAGAACAGATGCTTCATTGTCCCCAGATTACACCTGCAAAAGGAGCATCTAGATACAAGATTTAAACCCCTTTGAATAAGAAGATTTTTCGTTGTAAGAGTGTTGTGGCAGATTTTCCATGTAAAAGAGGCGATTCTGGGCAGTATAACTTTGCTGTTAGTGAAGTGATACCCCCAAACTTTTGGGTTGTGAGAGCTTAAGTGATGTAAAGCACTCAGAGCCGAGAAAAGACCTTGCGGACTGTGTTTCCAGACCTTGATTTCCATATCTGAATTGTTGAGAATGATATTATTTAGGTCAATGCCAAGAGAGGCCAATAAATCTATAACTTCAAAAGGGGCAGACCAGGAGTTTTGATGAATGATTTGGCTAAGCTTTGTCGTGCAGTGCTTCCATATGTCAGCCGAAATATCGAGAAGGCCAATAATAGCAATATCAGATCCCCAGTAGTCTCTCCAAAAATCAATGTCCTTACCTGAGCCAATAATCCACTTGAAGTTTGCTTTGACAGAGACAAGTGCTTCTTTCAGGCCAGTCCAAATGGAAGAGTTTTTATAATACTGAGTGAGGAGACCCTCTTTTTTTTGGAACTTTGCTCTAAGGAAAATTGTCCAAGGGTCTTGATCATTTAGGAAAGCCTATCCCAATTTCATAAGCATTGCAGTGTTTATATCTTTCAATTTGTGAATGCTAATACCCCCTTCACTAGGATGCTTGAAAACTTTTTCCTACTTGATTGTAAGAAACTTCTTCTTGGCGGAATCTCCAGACCACAAAAAGTTTCGAAGAATTCTCTCTCCCTCTTTTATAGCTGCAATCAGCCACTTGTAGATGGCCATGTTGTAGATAGGAAGACTTGTAAGAATCAAGTTAACAAGCACAACCCGACTCTAAAAAGAAAGCAGCTTCCCACTCCATTTGGCTTCCCTAGATCTAATATTCTCAATAAGAGGAGCCACAGTAGCTTTTGAGACTCGACCTTGCACCAAGGGGATCCCAAGATACTTCTTTGGGAGAGTGCCAACACCAAAACCAAAGAGAGAAGCAATGGTTTTTAGTCTAAAGGAAGACAGAGAGCCAGCAAAGATTTTGTATTTCTATTTGTTAACCCATTGGCTAGAGGAGGATTGGTAGACTTCCATAAGAACTTTTAAGGCATTCAAGCCTTTAATATCTCCATTAGCAAAGATGAGAATATCATCAGCGAAAAGTAGATGTGATGGGCTAGGGATATTCTTATAAGTGACCATAGGTTTGAGAATTTTCTTATCTCTCAACCAAGAAATTCCTCTGCTGAAAACATCTTCTACAAGAGCAAAGAGGATGGGGGAGAGAGGATAGCCCTGTCTGAGGCCTCAGGAAGCCTTAAAAAAACCACAAGGACCACCATTTATGAGCACAAAAATATAAGCACTATTCAAAATTACCCTTATCCAGCAGTAGAATTTATGAGAGAAACCCAATTTGTTTAGCACTAGGAGGAGGAAAGGCCAACTTACAATGTCGAAGGCTTGGGAGATGTCGATTTTGAGACCAATATTCCCATTCTTACGAGAAATTCTCAACTTGTTTGTCAGCTCTAAGGCAAGAGCAATATTGAAATGTATTGATCTTCCTGGCACAAACCCACTTTGTTCAGCATAAATAATATCAGGGGCAATCTTGCAAAGACGTGTGTTGCAAGAATTTTTGTAATAATTTTTAAAAAAAAATGCTCAGGCAGATAGGTCAGAAGTTCCCCATTTTGCAAAAATCTTTTACTTTCGGGATGAGAACAAGGAAATTGGAGTTAAAGCCCTTTGGTATAGAAGAATTAGCAAAAAAAGATATCACGGCCTTGCTTAAGTCACTCCTGATGAGATCCTAAAACTGTTGAAAAAAGACCCCACTGAACCCATTCGGGCCTAGACTACTATCCCCACTGAGGCCGAAGACAGTAAGTCTAACCTCTTCAGAAGAGGGTTGGACACTGAGCATCAAGTTTTGCTCAGCCGAGACAATACTCAGAATCAAACCAATAAGATCTTCATTTATGCGTGATTGAACATGGGTGAATTTGGTTGTATAGTACTCCACAATATGTTCTTTAATCTCGATCTGAGACGACAAAAGAATGCCATTATCAAGAGAGATTTCAGTGATAAGACTCTTTTGAGATCTGATCCTGTGAAGCGCATGGAAGTATTTGGTGTTTCGCTCACCACTGATCATCCAAGAAGCTTTAGCTTTTCCCTCCAAATGGAATCTTCAAGATTTAGTAGACTATTGAAAGAGATTTGTTTATTTGTGGCTTCCTTCATCAAGTTTTTTGAGTAGTTTTCGCCCAACTGAATCTGAATATTCTCGAGTTCAGCAGCACAAGTCTCAAGTTGGGACTTCAAACCCCCCAGATTTTCCTTCCTCCAGACCTTAATTGCAGCCTTGAGCCTCTGAAGTTTCTTCATCAGCACATATATAGGATCTCCCTGAAGACTTTCACCCCAAGAACAGGTCACAAGGTCTCTGAAGTTGCTGACAGATACCCAACCTGATAAGAATCTGAATGGGATATTGCTAGGCTTTGGAATTCCTTGAATACTACCCACCAAGGCCGAATGGTCTGAGTTATCTCTAGGCATGTACTTACAGGACCAACCTTCGAATTTGGATATCCAGGCATCATTGTACAAGGCTCTGCCAAGTCTTTTAAAAATTCTTGCTCGCCCCTTTTGGTTATTACACCAAGAATATTTTAGACCAATGGAGAAGCTTTCAGTGAGACAGCAAGCATCTATGCAGTCATTAAATTCTATAATCGAGAAAGGAAGAGGCCCTGTTCCTCCACTTCTTTCATCCCAATTGTGAATGCAGTTGAAGTCCCCGATAGCCAGCCATGGGAGGTTAAGATTTGCTATACTTTCCATATCTTCCCACAAAGCCCTTCTTGCTGAAATAGTAGCCTTGCCGTGAATTGTTGAGAGTAAAGTCCGTTATAAGAGATAGTAATATGTAGGGGAGAGGCGGCCACTAAGACGGGAACGTTGGAAGTTTTCTAGAGGCACCACAGATTCCCAATCCTGGAATCACAATCATTTGAGAAAAAAACATGACTGTAGTCTGATAGACCTAGTTTTAGAATATTATATGCAGAGGATTTAATTTGAGGTTCAACAATGAATATGAACAGAGGATTAGATTTATTCACCAGCCATCGAAGTGAGAGTCTGGAGCATATATTTCCAATACCTCAGATGTTCCAGAAGAGTACCCTCATTAAGAATAAGTTTTTTTATTTTACTGTTAGACCTGGCGTTTGGATAGCTCTCCCCACCTGTTCTAACATTCTTTTTCTTTGCATTCTTCAGTTGAACTTGCCTTTTCTTTCCCGGTTTTTGCCAGACTTCTTCTTGAGCAATCAAAGCGCTATCCCTCTCGACATCGTCAACCATGTATGCCCATTTTAGAGCTGCTTGAAGCTTGATGAGTGCCATTTCCTTCAAGAGTTAATATGGGTTTTCCGAGTCATAAGCAGATCGGTTGGTTTCAGCAGTTCCATTACTTGGCATAGCTTGGTCCAAGCAGATAAGAGCATCTTTGTTTATCAGCTTCACCGGGGTAACGTTGCTGCCTGCCTGTTCCTGATAGTTTGATGGGCCTTCTTCGGACATTGGCTTTGGCATTTTGTCGAATACCTCTACACCCATATCCAACCCTTTCCTTTGGTAAGAGTCTTTCTTTGTTTTGTTTTTCTCCTAATTCTTTTTTTTTGATTCTTTATGAGGATTTCTTCAGTTGCTGCAAGAACCTCTTGATGATGGGTTTCTTTGGGTCCTCGGCTCTTTGCACTTGTTCCTTAATAGCTCTACATTCCACAAAAGTATGGCCAATAATCTTGCAGTGGCTGCAGAATTTAGGCGTAACACCCAATTCAACTCTTTGCCAGATATCTCCATCTTCAACTTCCACCAGAATTTTGCTAGGAACTGACTCCGTAAGGTCGAAATCAACAAGTACTTTTGCAAAGTATCCAAATTCTATTGAAGTAGAAGAATGATTAATTTGGATTGGGGTTCCCAAAGTGCGCCCAAGCGCCATCAAAGTGTCAACTTCCCAGAATTCGACGCCAAGTCCTGAGATATTGACCCAAACAAGGGCATGAGTGTTTTTTTTGCTTCTCCATATCGAAAAAGGGACCCCAAGGAGACAATCGGAACAGTTGCTTACCAATTACCCAAGGACCACCTGACAAAATCTTATATCAGTCTTTTTCGTTATCAAGAAAAATTGTGATGTAGCTTTCGCCGGCTGGAATCAATCTGCACGTTCCTTTGGTTTCCATAGCTCAAGTGCTTGGGCTCGAGCTTCCACAATTGAAGTTTTTTGGAGATCCAAACGATATACAAGATTGTATTTATTTCAGAGTAAACCTCGTTGATGTGATTCTGTGGGCACTTTAATGGAAGGAAAATCCCCTCTTCTACCTGGGGTGGGGAGTTGTTCAAGTGAACAGCTTCGACCCTCTTATTCCTTCGCCATCTCAGCGTACGTTGGTGTGCCATTTTGTGTTGAGCTTAAAACCCTCTGAAAGGAGCTTTCAATTTCCCAGAGATCCATGTGTTTTTGTATAAAATTTGGGAATTTTTAGTGATTTGGTACAAGATCAATGTAATCGCCAATTTTAAGGTTCCTCATTATCCTCCTCCCTCACTCTCCCTAGTTAAGATGCTTACTATTCCAAGATTTAACTCTCAATAAATCACGACCTCATGATCGAGTCAAATCTTATAATTGGCAAACCAACAATGATACTAACCTGAGTCAAGTTGAATGTTATAAGTATCACAAGTTTGGTCATTATGTTCATAGTTGTCCTGATAAAAATTGGAACCAATCATAAAGCTATGACTATCAGTGTTACTTGGATGACAGTGATGATAGAATGATAACAATAAGAGTAATTCCCAAGTAGTTGATAGCAGACAATATTGTGCATATCCTACTTTTCTAATTGTGGTAATGATAACTCTGACGCTTTTGAACTTGAAATTATAGTAAAATCAGAGTGATCATGAACAAAATGAGTTTGAGGACCTGAATCTTGAAGACTTGTATGCTCAGATTTTTGCAGAGTGTATTAAACCGTGTAAACTTAACAAGTCTTGAAAGACTAAGTTATATACTCACGTGTGAACTTCAAGAAAAAATTAAGAATACAAGTGACGATAAGAATACTTAAAAATGAAAAACAAGGTCTTCATGACAAGCTTATGATGTTAGAAAAATAAGTTC